>QRFB01005098.1:4042-41737 GCA_008931105.1 Oenanthe javanica
GAATTGTATAAGTAGAATATGAAGAAGATGAACTAAAAAATACAAGGAGCAACAGAAGGAGATATGGGGAAGAACAGAACAAGAAACCCTTAATTTCCAACACACAAATAAGACCACTGAACTTGGCTCAAATGGGAAAGACAAATTCTCCCCCCCCCCCCAAGTCTGTTAATTTTCGCCCTCCCACTGGAATCATTCCCTTCTTTTTCTCATTAATGCAAACCAACAGCACCATCAGGTTGGGAAAACAAGTCTAGTAGCAAGGTATATTCTCGGTACATGTATATATTTACTGGTATTTCACATAAAGCATCTCTACTCTGGGTCTCTAGAGCTATAAACTTTATTAAGATATAACTTTCATGAAGATTGAAGACTAAAGAAAATAATAATTAATAGAAAGGGAATATTATATGTTCTCTCTCAGATGGATCAAATCAACCACTCAAATAAATACAAAATGTTGTCAAGTGGCGACTTATTTTTATTTTAGATATTCCTTCAACAGATAGACACGTATATTACAATGTCACCTCAACAAGTAGTCAGTATTATCATCTAATGTATATAACCTTGATGGTTTGTAACTCTGGCGCCATCTAGGGACTTACCGGAGGTGCAGCCAGATATAAGAATTACAAAGACCTTTAATCTTGTGAGGTAAAGAAAAGTTAAATTACGTTTATAGTAGGAACTATCAACAAAGTTGCTTATATGCCTCAAGATTTTGACTATAATGGTATATGTATCTTACTAAGTACAATTTTCTTCACATGCTCAACCAAAAGAAACACCATTCCGTTTGACTGTCTGGATAATCAGAACAATACATTGCTGTATAACAGACTATAACAACTCAAAGACATACTTTCAGTAAGAGCACCATATTTATATAAAGGCAGGGTACATTCCCCTGTGACTTGTAAAGCTGATTTCATTATTTAATATATTAATAACTTTGGCAAACTTATTTAGCAAAAAAAAACTTTTGGCAAACAGAATAATTTGCTTACTCTTCTTCCGGGATAAGATCTCTGAATAGTAGATACTTTTGGTTCTGGAAGTGTCTCCTTCAGTATTCTACTCAATTCCTGACCACGATGTTCCTCAACAGCCAGATCTGATCGAAGTTTTCTGGCCCGTTCTTGGGACTGCATTAGTCAAGAAACTTTTAGACATACTGTATGATTATATCAAGAGAACCATCCTCAAACATGTAAGATCATCCTATACATGCACATGGTGATCAGTCCATGATCAGCATTAGGTTGCCATGAAGGAGAAAATAATGCACTCCTACTAAGCAGATCAATATTTGCATCAATAAACTTAAAGAACTAAAATGTGGGTGCCCCTAGCTAATGCATACAAGGGACCCAATTAATAAGCAATCTCATATGTGTCATACATTAAACTGAAAGGAAGATTGAAGGGAGGGAAAAGATGTTTTATAACCAGTGTTTAAACTAAAAGATATGAACCATCCTCTCTTTATCATACTCTACTTAAAAGCCTAGTGGTGATATAGTTACCTCCTCAAGCTTTGTGGCATATTCCCTTCTGATGTCCAAGACCAATTCTACAGCACCAGGTTTAACTGAGTCGGGAGCAATACTTGTAACATCAGCAGTTGCAATTCCAGTAGCATTGCTTCTTCTTATTGACTGCAGGAAATATAGCGTCAAACAAAACTATCAATACAGAATTCCAAAGTCATAGAATTGATTAAAGTTGACTAATTACAAAATAACGAAAAAATTTGGGCTCACCATTCATAAAACATATAAGCCTAAATCTCTGTATAATGCAATGATGTGTTATAATATAAGAATGAATAGATGAGAAATAATAAGTGGCTTAATTGAGGACTCTCCACNAATTCCAAAGTCATAGAATTGATAAAAGTTGACTAATTACAAAATAACGAAAAAATTTGGGCTCACCATTCATAAAACATATAAGCCTAAATCTCTGTATAATGCAATGATGTGTTATAATATAAGAATGAATAGATGAGAAATAATAAGTGGCTTAATTGAGGACTCTCCACTAGGCTAAACTAGTTGTGATAAAATAATTTTGAAGAAGGCACGGCCAGCTTACGTTCTGGAGGTCATCCTGGATACCGGAGATGGCACGTTGAACTTCAGAACGAACAGTTTCATATATTTCACTTGTAGGAGTGATGCTTCCCGTGAGACTCCCCTGGAGCATCCAAAGTAAAACATGTAATTAAAATCAGAAAACTTTAGTTCAGACTTTGACATTAGTAGAGCAAACCATTCCTCTAGTGTTATTACCACATCGACGTTCCAAAATCTAATTAAACAAGCAACTCACCTTCATCTGTTCACAAACGGCTTTGATAGTTTTCTCTTCTGCTTCTGACAGGGAACCTGTTGAGATTTCATCGCCCCAACTTGGATTTCGCAAACTTGTCTAAAAAATAAATCATGTCTTAAACATTCAAGAAATCACTAAAAAACCTAGAGATGGGATAGCAAAAATCTGACTGTCAGCTAAACTTGTATACAGCTCACCACAGAATCATCTGAAGCTGCGGTAACTGAATGGCGACTGGAAACTGATTGCAAGCTTGTTCTTTGTAGTGTACCACCTTGATTCCTGACCAAATTAGTCTTTTGTCTGTCATTAGATTCAATGTTCGTGTACGACTTCCTGGTATTTTGATAGTTTGATAATCTAGGGGGCACCCTTTCCACTTCACACTACAAAGATGAACAAATTCAGTTAACAATAATGTCAAATTTGCACAACTTCCAACACAATAAATAAATATCAGTAAGTACAGTAAAAGTATGAAGTCCAAACCTCATAGGCTCCTCTTCTAACTGAAGTAGATCTTCTCACGTTACTCAATACCGATCTTGAATTATTCATGCTTCCGTAATTGCTTGATGTAGCAGATTCTTGCTCCAATTCACTCTATAAGCAAATAAACAAATAAGTTTATGTGTGTCTCAATCTGCCAAAACTGAAAACAGTAATAAAAAAAACTTCCATTTATAAAAGAATATAAAAAAACCCTCTTAGTAACTAATTTACTGTTGAAAAGATAAGCCAAGTCTAGTTTTCAACAGCAGCACTTCCTGAAATTACAATATAACTACTCCATTTCTTCATTTGTGCAATTGCCAAATCTTGAAAGTGGAGTGTTTGTGTAACAAGTACTTCCGCGGTTCCGCTTCTAATAATCACAATTCAACTATTTGATTATTTTTTTTAAAAAAAAACAACCTAGATGTTTACAGTGTAGATTTAGACTAGTAGTTTGTTATGAAAGCTAGAGAAATAAAATATAAAACTACTTAAGTAATGTACTTAGGTGTGCATCCTAGAAGATATTGCAAGTGTTTACTTGTCTATAACTAGCCAAAGTAGTTAGTAATTAGCTATGTAAGATATGAGATCCAAAGTTATGATTGTCCACCAATCTCTCTCCTTATAGATTTCTTTCAAACTATCTGATGAGGTCTAGAATCAAGCTGTGTATGTCCTATTGCAATTGGAATAGAAATTATCCTAGTAGATTGTTAAACTTTATTACTTGGAGATTTCAAACATGTCCAGAAACAAATCCATTTATTTGGTGTTTGGAACTCCACATTCTAAAAATGTTACCAAATACAGTATAGTTACAATAGGGGTCATTTTCCACTTGAAACCACTTAAGCTTTCAACCATTACAAACCAGCTACAAATCACTAGTCTAGTCACATTACTACAAATCACCAATCACACTAATACAATTTACAAATGTATAATTTATAGGCCACATTAGATTGTAATTGAATAAACAGAATATACATAAACAAGACAATAAAATTCCCAACCTCAGAAGCTCCACCATAAACAGAAGGCCCTCTAGACAAACTCCTACCAACACCATTCTTTCTTCTATTATCGACATTTCGACTAATGGAACGACCCCTCTCACCAACATTCGATTTCAAACCAGACCCATCAACACCCTTCAACCCAAATCCAATTTCACCTTTCAAGGTCTCAACTTTATCATCAACATCAACATTATTATTACTATATTCACCAGGTGGTGAAACTGAATCTTTGGTAGTGAAAAAGAGGGGATTGTCTCTTTTAATCAAGAAATCAAAATCAATGTCAGATTCACTTCTTCTTGAAACAGCACTCACACTTAAAGATCTTTGTGTTCTTCTCTTTGGTGGGGCTTTGTCGGAATTTAATCTTCTTGAACTAGATTTAAAGGCTGCTGTGGCCATGTTTTGGGTTTTTTAAGGTTGTTAAAACATGGGTTCTTGATTGTATGACATGCGGAGTTTTTTCTTGGGATTGACGAGTGAAAAAAGTAAAGAATTATGTTGATGGGATAGGTGAATGTGTGTCACCAAAGACAAATTTCAGATTTTCTCTTCTTTTTTTGCCCCCTAAATATGGATTTGGTGGCGAGCTCGTCTCGTCCCGCTAGACCGATTCAAGTTCTCTGGAAATTGAACTTTACTTCTTTCTTTCTATTATTTATTTACATAAAATTTTAGTAATTGAATTTAATCAAATATTTATATTTTACTAAAATTTTATATAAAATTTTAATAAAACTTAATATAAATAAATGAATAACAATATTACAATATTTATAAAATTTAATTAATATGGTTTAATTTAAATACAATAAAAAGTTTGAATGTGTTAGTAGATTGTATTAAATACAACCATGCTACATACAAATTATATTATGAGATTTTTAGAATATAAAATTTAATCTATAATTTAGATATAATATAATATTAATAAAATATTAGATTAATCAAAATAATTGGATTAGAATTTTTTAATATGAGATCTAACTATTCTTATCTATTTACATATTCAGTTTGTGTGTGTTAGTAAAATGTATTAAATACAATTATATTATATAAAATTATATTATAATAATATTTTTAGAATATAAATTTTATTCTATAATTTAGATATAATATAATATTAATAAAATATCGGATTACTGAAAATAATTGAATGAGAACATTTTAGTATGAGATCTGACTATTCTTGTCCATATACTTTAGATCTAACTGTTGGTATTTTTTCTTTGTTAACCAAATCAACTACAAAAAAATCTCTAAGTTCGATTATAATTTAATACTAGTTTATAACTCATGCAAAATATGATTGATATTAATTATTTTATATAATTTAAATATTTAATTTAACAAATAATTTATTTTATTATTAATTTCTTTCTACATTTTTCTATACAATGTTATTTATATATTAATATTCATAAAATTTAATTATAAATCATAATTTTAAATAAATAAAAGAGTTTGAATGGTGATGAAACTGTATTGAATGTAAGTACAACTATATTAAATAAAAATTATAGGATATGCAGGATTTTTGAAATAGAAAATATAGAAGAAAAATATAATATTATTTGTGAGCAATTGTATAAAAAGAGGATTACCGATGATAGAATTGTATGTATGATATATCTATTTAAAATATTATAATAATATATTATACTTTGTATTTTATTTTTTATATTTAATTTAATTAATAAAAAGTTTGTATAAATGTGTATTCTAATAAAAGTAGTTTGTATAAGAATGTATTTTATAAATTTAATTTAAATAAAAGAGTTTATATAAGAATGTATTGTAATTAAAATTTAATTAGAAATTGTGTTTGGAGTTGAGTAGGAGATAATATTTAATTTTGAAGGCATTGACTATGATAAGACTTGTGCCCATATTGTTCGAATAGAAGCAATTAGAATATTTCTAGCCTTTACAGCATACTCAAATTTCAAAGTCTATCATATGGATGTTAAGAGTAAATTTCTGAATGTTGAATTAAAAGAAAAATTCCCTGACTTTGTTTACAGACTACTCAAAGCATTGTATGGACTCAAACAAGCTCCAAGTGCATGGTATGACACTCTATCAAAATTTCTGCTGGAAAATCAGTTCACAAGGGGAACTATTGACAAGACCCTCTTATACAAAAAGCATGCTGATGATATCATTCTAGTTTAGATATATGTGGATGATATCATTTTTGGATTTACCAATGAAAAACTATGTCAAAGATTTTCAAATCTCATAGAAAGTGAATATGAAATGAGCATGATGGGAGAGCTAAATTATTTCATTGGTCTTCAAATTAGTCAAACAACAAATGACATCTTCATAATTCAAACTAAGTACATCAATGACTTACTAAAAAGGTTTGATATGCAAGAATGTTTACCTGTCAAAACTCCCATGTCCACAGCTGTGAAACTTGATGAAGATAAAGGTAAAAGTGTGGACATGAAGACCTACAGGGGAATGATTGGATCTCTGCTCTATCTAACAGCTAATAAACCGGACATCATGTTTTCTACATGTTTATGTACAAGGTTTCAAGTAAATCCAAAAGAATGTCATCTCATTGTTGTCAAGAGAATTTTAAGATATCTAAAAGGAACAACTCAAATGGGATTGTGGTACCCAAAGGAAACATGATTCAACTTGGTTGGATATTCTGATGCTGATGTTACGGGATGTATAGTTGACAGAAAAAGTATAAGTGGAAAGTAAATATATTCAACAAACTGATACTGAGTTGGGTATTCAACAAACTGATGCTGAGTTGGATATTCAATAGGTTGGTTAGTAGGATTGGAATACTAAATTTTTCTGTCTAAGTGGAAAGTAAATATATTCAACAAATTGTTACAACAATCTCTTCACAGACATGAATGATCAATGATTTATCTAAGTGAAGTAAACTGGTATATGCTTATAAATATATCAGTCATATTGTTGTACATTGTTTTTGAAAAACAAAAATGATGTTGCTTGGAACTATTTCATAATGTTCTATGTAAAACCTGAAAAAGAATTTTATGCTTGTGAATCTTTAAATTACAAGTGTAATATTTTATGTTACATGAATATTAAACAAAAACATATTCTTTATAGATTAAATTAATTAATCCTAATTTAACTTTATTCATTTGTGAGTTCTCGATAAGTATAAATCAATTACAATTTTTAATGGAGAAGTCTATACATATAAACAACAAAGTAGATCTAACAGTTCATTTCTATGCTATATCGCAAACTTAATAACCATTGCTTTCAAAAGGCTTAATCGAACTCTCTCTCAACTCTAATCTACTTCGTTTCTTCTCTTCTCTTTTCTACACACAATTCTCTATGGCATTTTCAAGCTCTATTCCTGCAATGGAAACCTACATCATTCCAAACACCAACTTCTTAGCTATTTCAAGAGATGTTGAGGCCAAACCACAATACAAATGCTTCACTAGGTTTCTCATTGATTCTTATTGATGCTAGAAGATGGAGAAATTGAAAGAAAATAAGAGGAGTTAAGAAGAGTAGGAGAGTGCAGAGTCTTCTCAAACCCTGACAGAATTGAGATCAAAATTTACAGTGGCAAAACAGTCAAAGTTAGACTCAAGTTTGTCATGGACTATCCTCCTGAAACTCTCAAAATTATTGCTGATTATCTGAAGGACTCCATTCTCATTGAAGAAATAATTGTAAGGCAAGAATGCTTAAGTGTCATAGCCAGTGTTATAGAAATCGGCCAAGTTTTTAAAAATCACCGATAAATTCTCGATTAATCCTTATAAAATATTTGACCGATGCGATTTATAAAATCCGATTTATGTTTGTAAAATATTTTTAAATAATATGTTATAAAGTAAATTAGATAAACATATTAAATTTTATTATAATAATATAATAAATCTGATTATTGCTCCGACTAATCCTTCCGATTAGTCGATTAATCCCAAATCAATATCTTAACCGATAAGTTTCGATTCCCGATTTTTACAATCATGGTCATAGCTGAGATCAACAAAAGAAGCAAAGAAGAAAAAGATGATCTCTATGACATTTATAAAAACAAAAATAGGTATACTTGATACCTTGTTTAAATTTGTTCAAATGTCTTTTCTGAAATTGAGGGAGATTGTTGGATCTAGACAAGTCTACCTACTTAAGTTTCATTACTTGTATTGTTGATGCAACATATTATTACTTCTTATATATGATTATGACTTAGAATATTATTCTGTAAATTTACATATAGAAGTTTTTCTCTGCTGTAATTCCAGTTATAAATAATGGTCACAACAATAACACTCTGATAGAAGATTCAAGTGAAGATGGATCATGCATCAGAATGAACAAGGCCTCATCAAAATAAGTTATTCAAGCTGGAAATTCTTCTAAGGCAAAAATCCATTCGAGATGTCTAAAAACGAATTGGTCGAGAAGTCTCAGAAACTTGTATAGCAAAGTCTACATGAATCATTCAAGAAGTCAAGAAGTCAAGAAGTTGTACTCAATTGAGAAGTGAAGTATGTAGAGAAGTAAAAATATCTTATCAAAAAGTAAGTTATCCAAGTGTTCGAGAAGTTCAAAAATATCATGTCGAGAAGTTAGCTCATTGAAGTGATCAAGAAGTCTAAGAAATTGGCTTGACGAGAAGTCTAAATAGTGAATAATCGAGAAGTCTCAAATCAAGACTAATCGAGAAGTCTTAGAACATGGCTAATCAAGAAGTAACCAAAGCAACTGATCGAGAAGTCTCAGAAGTAGTCAACCGAGAAGTCTACAACATGTCTTCTCAAAAACTTAACAAACAGGAGTATTCGACTACTTCAAACAAGCTAATTTCAAGGAAGTATGCAGAAACAACAAACAAGTAAAATAAGCATTGCAATGATCAGGGTCAGTCAAACTTGTGAATGATAATGACAAGTCTACAAAGGAACTTGAATAAATGAACAAGACAAAGACAGAAGGAAGAAGCAGATACTACAGACTGTCGAATCAAAAGACTTAGCTAAAAATGAATTGTGTAAAATGTAAAGTCACTCTTGTCTATTTCTAATTATAGTAACTAGTTTGTGAAAACATGCGCTAATAAGACATGTTGTCTATTTAGCAAGAGCACAACTTCACGAGACTAGTGTGTTGAATTGTATTAATTCATTCCTTGTTTCTTTTCTCTCAAGAATAAGAAGTTGAAATTCATACTTGAAATTTAAATTTGTAGCAATTTCTTTCTAAAAATAATTAGATTGAAAGTTAACTTTTGTGTGTGTCTATAGTTTTAATTTTCGCATTATTTGTTAAGAATTACACACCTTCAGGTTAAGTACAAAGATACATAAGAGAATCAAAATAAGAATTCACTTAGATAAATTTCAAAAAGAGATCAATATATACATTCACCCCCCTCTGTATAAGTATCTCACAATTTATATCTAACAAGTGGTATTAGAGCACACGTTGTTTTTGCCATTATCATTGATAATTAGAGGTGGTAGAATGGAATAAGAATTAAATATTCAAACTAATCCGATTCAAATTTTATAATAAAATTCAACAAATAAACACACACACACACACACACACACATATATATATGATGTGAATTGGTTACAAATCATATATTCAACGATAATATGGATTTAAATATGAGATAAATTGTGAACATTGTATTTCAATACAATTCATTAATGAAAAAGTTAATTTTATGAGAAAAAATTCATGGTAACCACATTTTTGTTGCAAGTTATGTATATTATCTGTGACTATAATAGGTACTTGGTGAGTATCACCGGTATATGAACCGATATGTGATGAGTATCACCGGTATTGAGTCCCTTTCTAATATNAATGCACTTTTAGTAAGCTGTGGAATATAAATCATATATTTTCTATAAGTTTTAAATAAATAGTAATTGTAGATTCATTTAGTGAATGACTTCGAAGTCAAAATTAGCATAATATATATATATATATATATAATAAACATCATATTACTATGTAAAGTTCACGTCACATGCAATGTGTTTTGTAATATAAACTTAGGATAACTAATATTTAAATAAATTTATTTGATTAATATTTATTATTTAATATAAATTTTATAATATTAAAAATATACATTAATACATATAATATAGACAAAATTGCAGTTTACATACCTGAATTTTTTTAATTTTGCCCTTTAGTGGCTAAAATAAAAATGTAGCCATTTGCATGGATAAATATATCTTTTAAGCATTTTAGGGGCTATGAAACAAGCCGTTAGAAAAGTGGTAACAATGTTAATTTTTTTAGACATAAAAACCATTTACATTCCTTTTTATTATATACCTTATATATATCCCGATTCCCTCCCTTTCTTTTACACCAGTTGAAAACCCTACTTCGATAAGTAAGGCTAAAAAGGAGAGTTTGATTATACACCAAAATCTCTGCAAATGACTTGGTTTGTGAGGCTGAAGGAAGATGCTGATGTGTATAAACCACGTGAATGTCCTATATATAAAGGTATGAACGATCCCCTATAACTGTATGTATAGTACCTATATGTATGCATAGTTTTAGCTAAGATTTGGGGTTCATCAATATCTTGTCGGATTTATTGTGCATGTTAGATATGATACTTTTGATAGTATATTACATGTTAATATCACAGATTTGATGATATGTGTATATGTAATAACATAAAAATTAGGATTTTTACTTGTGTTTCTTTTTTTGTTAATATATGTTACTATTACATGTATTTTAAGGATGATTTTAGTTTATGTGTGATTTATGCTTCGTTATTTGATTGTTTGGATGTGTACTAAATATGTAGATAATGCGCATTTTACAATAAAATTACACCATGGTGGGAAAATGAGATATGATCCTAAGGTCTATTAATGGGGTTGTTGATTATATTGATAATTGTTACCAAGATGAAATCAGTTTAATAGAAATATCTTCAATGATGAAAGAAGTCAATGAATTTAAGGGTTGTCATAGATATTGATATAAATTATCTGGGACAGACATGGAAAATGGTTGTTTTAATTTAGAAAGTGATGATGAAATAATGTTGATGTGTCAATTATTATCCAAAGACAAATTTGTTGAGATTTTTGCACAACTAGTTCCCCCTCTTTCTAGAAACCAAGTGATGTAGGTGCATCCACTAATCAACATCAGCAACAAGGAAAGAAAAATCGAAAGACTACAATTACTAGTGAAAAAGGTAAAGAAAAAATTGATTCTACCATTGAAAAAGGAAAAAAAAAGACTACAAAAGGAAAGAAGGTAGATGCCACTATGGGACAAAAGCATGGATCTAAAAGAGCTCAAGAAGTTTAGACTCACATGTGGAAAGGGAAGGAAACTGAAACTCTTAGAAATCTTGAAGTTTCAAAGAAGACAAAGATTGATGCTCAAACTAGCAAGAAGAAAACAGTTGGTAAAAAATCAAGTAAAAAGGCACAAGTAAAGGTGTTTGAATAAAAAGGCACCAAGCAAACAGTTATTAATGAACTTGTATATTTTGATGTAGTGTTGGTCTGTGAACTTGATACTTTTTGTAGGCCTATGAACTTGGTACTTATTTCACTAGCAAGGTTGGTTACTATTTTGCACACTTGCGACTGGTAATGATAATAACATATGCATTGTTGTGTTTTTTAAAAAAATATTTTGCTCCATAATAATGAAATGACCATTGATTTTAGTCCATATTATGCCAAAATATTACATAAGATTATCTCATACCTTGCATTAAGATTAAATTCATATTATACAATAAGTGAAATAAAAAATACATTGAAATCTCAGACCCCACTTTTCACTACAAATAGTACATACATAGAGTAAAATGACTTTTATGTCTAAAAAAAATAACTTCGTTACCACTTTTCTAACGGCTTGTTTCGGAGCCCCTAAAATGCTTAACAAAAGTATATTTAGCCATACAAATGACTACTTTTTTATTTCAGCCATTAAAATGCAAAAGTAAAAAAATTCAGGTATGCAAGCTGCAATTTTGTCTATAATATATTTCCTTATTTTATATAAATTTATTAAAAATGTGTGATACCAAATTAGTTAAAAGAGTTATTTTGATAATAATTAATAACTACGTATAAAATTATATAGATTTTTATTTAATATATATATTTTTGTTATTTAGTCTTATAAAAGTTTAATACAATAATTATTATTATATTTAATATAAATATATAATAATTTAGACCCGTGTTATAATAAATATATAACTTGAGTCTAAAAATAAAATTTTAATTAATATAAATATGTATATAGTTAAGGTATATTTATAATAAATAAAATTATATTTAATACATACCGTATATATTTTTTAGACCCGTAACTGAGTATCGACCGACCAAGTCTTTTAATGTTTCGATTTTATAATAATATTTTATAAAATAAATGAAACATATCATACATATTCAAAAATATCTAACACTATTCAATTATATTTATTTATTGTTATTATAAATATAAATTATCTTAAAATATCATATTTTAAAGTGAAATTAAAAATTTTGCATTTTCTTATTTATCTCACACCTTTTTATTTTATCTTTAACTTTTAACTTAATTTGCCCCTGGACATCATCTTTTTAATATTTATTGTTATTTTTATCAATAACATTTTTTTTTAAACAATTAGGATTAAACAATCATAATTTTTGTGCTCATATTCAACATAAATATTATGACTTGCGAGTATAGGGTCAGACAACGACTCTTGAGTCTTGACCCAGTTGGAGCTGTAGGAGAGTTTTGAGCAGAGATAAGACAACAATCGAAAAAACCCCCAAACCAAACCCTAGAAATCAAGAAATAACCATGGCTAGTCCCTCTCAATTTCAAGAACCCGACCCAGATCCTCCTTCACCACAACAACAAAATTCCCCCCAAATGGAAAACCCCGTTTCAAATCTTGGAGAAATCAATCATGAAAACGATCTTCAATCTCCGAAAACCCTAGAAATGACAAGGAATCAAGATCCACTAAGGTCCGACCCGAGTCTTGAAGAGACCCAAGTTCTTGATCTAGAAAAACAAGAAGAAGAATTATCAGGTAATGCTATCAGCACCACCACTAAGTTAAATAATCGTAAAATAACTTACAAACGTAGAAGTAGAAGACCAGGTGAGTTGAAAAGACAACAAACAATTGATAAGAAAGTTGAAAACTTGCTTAAATTGATTAACTTTATGCCTTTTATGCCTGTTAAAGCCCTAGATTTTGATAAGTATGAGCAGTTGTTGAAGGATCTTCATTTGTGGGATTTTGTTCATAACAAGTTTGATGAAGATGTTAGAGCTGATATTATTGGTCAGGTTATTGTGTCGTATGATAATAGTGTTAAGAAATATTGTTTTGTGAATGGGACTAGGATTTATATCGCTAGGAGTACTTTTGTTAAGGCTTTGAACTTGCCAAAGCCAAACCTTAAGAAGGAGAAGGCAGTTGGGAGTGCAGTGGAGGCGGCTATTGATTTGGATTCGGAAGGGGAAAGGGTGTCGAAAGATTGTATTAAGTTTCTGGAGGATCTTGTGTGGAATTGGGTGGTTTTGCATGGGGATGATTGGGTTATGCCGAATGAGATTAAGGGTTGGATGGGGTTGATTAGAGACGGTTATCCGGATAAAGTGGATTGGGGTGGTTTGTTTTGGGTTATGGTTGAAAATGAGTTGAAACAAAGAGAGCAGTTACGGCAGTGTTATTATTCCTCACATTTGCAATACTTTATTAAGACTCAGCGTAAGGAGTTGTTTGAGGAAGAGGGTAAAAAGTTTGTGGCTAATGAGGGATTTAAGGAAGAAGGGAAATTATTGAGTGAAGTGGACAACAAACTGGTGGAGGTGGAGGAAATAAACGTTCAGCGCATGGAATTGTTCGATGAAGAGGGTATAAAGGTCGTGGCTAATGAGAAAATGAATGTAGATATAAATTTACTGAGTGAAGAGGACAACAAAGAGATGGAGGTGGAAGAGCCCCTTAAGGTGGATCAGAAGTTAGTGGAAGAAGGGCACTTGTTGAGTGAGAAGCGGCACGAGGTGNGGACATAAAGAAAGATGAGGACTTGTTGGAAGAGCCCCTTAAGGTGGATCAGAAGTTAGTGGAAGAAGGGCACTTGTTGAGTGAGAAGCGGCACGAGGTGGAGGTGGTAGAAAAGGTGAAGGAGGTAGAAAAGGTGAAGGAA
This sequence comes from Oenanthe javanica, assembly GCA_008931105.1. NCBI lineage: Eukaryota > Viridiplantae > Streptophyta > Magnoliopsida > Apiales > Apiaceae > Oenanthe > Oenanthe javanica. Next base: position 18,108 of record QRFB01005098.1, read on the forward strand.
GGGCCTCATGTTGCCGAGGCCGAAAAAGTGAAAGAAGACGCTGATGGTACTTTTTTTGAATTGGAGGAGGAAAAAGACAATGTTGTNAGGGCCTCATGTTGCCGAGGCCAAAAAAGTGAAAGAAGACGCTGATGGTACTTTTTTTGAATTGGAGGAGGAAAAAGACAATGTTGTTTTAGAAGGACCCAATATAGAATTATCTTTGGGGCAGCAAGATATAGTTGAGAAAGAGAAGATGAATGGCGTTGAGATGATGGATGTTGAAGAGTGCAAGGAGAAAAAGCAGGATGGTTGGTTTTTGGCTGGAAATGACCATGGTAGAAAGCCTTTCTTGCGTCCTTGTATTTTGGGAGATGGAAGGGGTTCAGATGGCAACGAGGAAGGAAAACAGGAAGTTGAGCAGCTGGAAATAAAAGGAGAGCAGATGGTAGATGGGCAGCAGCACATACAAGAATGGAAGCAGATGGAAGGTGTTGAACACATACAAAGGGGGGAGCAGATGGAAGAGGTTGAACAATTACAAGGGTGGGGGCATATAGAAGGAGAAGAGGCGGATGATGTGGATGAAGTGGGGGTAGATGAGCTGGATGTGGATGATACGGAGGAGCAGATGGAAGGTGTTGAACACATACAAAAGGGGGAGCAGATGGAAGAGGTTGAACAATTACAAGGGTGGGAGCATATAGAAGGAGAAGAGGCGGATGATGTGGATGAAGTGGAGGTAGATGAGCTGGATGTGGATGATACGGAGGAGCAGCTTGATGTCGAAGATGAGGAAGACGAGAATGAAGGGCTCGAGGATGGAATAGAACCTAATATTCCGCCAAATTATGGATCACCACAAGGGGCTGCTTTGCCAGGCGATCTACTCCAAGCATTTGAAACTGCCCAGCTGCCTTTAAATGTGCAGGGACAACAGATACATGAAAACTCACCGATGGAGTTTTTTGCTTCAAATGCTGAAACACATTTGATGATGGGTGGCCCATCTAGGTATGGTAATGGTTACAAGAGAGCCATTGAATATGAGCAGGATACATCACATCTTAATGAAAGTAAGAGGATCAGGACCGATGTTGGTTGGGATCAGAAAACCTCGGATTTCGGGTTTTGCATGAGCCAAGTAGAACAATTAATGGAAAAAGCCAAGAGCATGTATGCGGAGAAGGAAGAGGCTTATAATCAAATAGATATGAATCAGCAGTATTTACTTCGTGAGCTGCAGCAGAGGGACAATTACATAGAAAGTCTACAAAGGAGCAAGCATGAAGTACTACAGAAAAAGGATGCAGAGATATACCGGCTTGAACGGGAGCTTGGTCTTCTTGCGGAGGTCGTGGATGGCTACAGGGAAGCATTGAAACAAAACAGAAGAGCTTTCCTTGAATACAGACAGCGCTGTCAACTTCCTGAAGAACCTATTTACAAGGATGCTGGTCCTGGAGGTCTTGTATTGAGCGTCACAGAGCTGGAGAAGCAACGTCAGCAGCAAGAGAATGAAGATAGGTTAAATCAATCGATGATTGAACAGAAGTTTACTGAAGCATTTGAAGGCTATAGCAACCAGTTTGGGGAACTTCTTAGCAAGGTTGAGATGATTGACATGGATAGATTGACCCCTATTGAGAATGAGGTGAAACTGCTTAAAGAATTATATGCAGCAAAGCACAATGCGTCAGAAAAGGAGGATTTGGTGCCTACTGAAACGATACTACCTTCTGCCCAGGAAGTTGGAAATTGATAGTGCTGTGTGCTGGATTCTTATTGGACCGCGGTATATTAGTATTAGTTTGTTTGTGATGTGCAGGGCTCTTGATTATAATTATATGCTATGGTAAGTGTTTCTCAACATCGTAGTTCTTTTTTAGTATCACCGACTGCTGTGGGGATCTTGAGAGATGTATTTAATCTGAATGCTTATTATCTGCTGAAACATAAATTCTCTATGCTATATCTTTTGCAGACTTTACAAAATTACTATTTTACTAGAAAAGTTCTGTTTGTTCATTGTTAGTATTATTAGAGTATACTAGACTTTAATCCGTGCATATTTTGTTTTATTAATTAAATTATTTATTTTAAAATTACTAATATTTTTATAATTTTCAAAAGTCTTAATATATTATTATATTAATTTTTCAACTTGTTTAAAAAATATTTTTTTACATCAACCGAATTAAATATAAATAAGAAAATTATAAAATATTAAAAATAAATATGCACATCGCGAAAAATATAAATTTATATTATAAATATATAAATATGTAAAATTTTGTGATTTGAAATATTATGAAAATGATTTTTTAATATATCAAACATATGTTTAATATATTTAAGATAATACATATTAGATTTAAAAATATTTTTGATAAGATCTCTATTATGTTTATTTAATATAAAATTTAATAGATATTATGATATATGAGATATAATACATATGTATCTGTTAATGATATGATAATATAATTATTCATTTGAATGAGTTTTTTTATATTATTATATTTTCAATATTATAGTATTAATTCCAATTTATAAATAATTATATAATATATATAATTTAACTCTTGCATTAATAAATAATAAAAGTTACTAATAAGATTTAAATTTTAAGTTAATATTAAAAAATAAAACGATATATAACAATTACCGTCATAATAATTTTTACATCCCACTTTTTCATATAAATATATGACATGATCTTTATTAAACCAAACATATTACTCAATGTTACTTAATGTGTGTTATGACAATTCAACATGTGTAATAATATTCTTTTAGAAATATAAATAATTTTTAATTACAAAAATAGTTAACAGTAGTCCTCAGTTATTAAAAATTAATTTAATATAATTTTCTCATATAAAAATTGATTATATTTAAAAAATGTTTTAATATTTATTAATTTATATTATTTTAATTTTAATTTGATTTATTTTATCTATCAAATATCATGATTCAAAGTACGTGATAATGTCTTTTTGATATAGTATTATATATAATACAGTAACAAAATAAAATGTGTATTTAATATCTTAGGTTAAGGTTGAACTCTTAGCCAGAGAACTCAAATAATTGTTTTTTTAAAAAAAACCTAATTTCTTCAATTCGATACAAACCAATAAATTAATATGATTTCTGAGTTCTCAGTATAATAATTTCTCTTTTAAGGATTAAGGATAACTGTTTCTTTATATAAAATTATCATAATATCTTATATAATATATTAAATATTTTTATAGAAAAAATTTGGATAAATAAAAAACTTTAACCCTCCCTCTCACAAGGAAAATTCACGACCTCCATCCATGTCTTTGTATGTAAAAGCTTAATATTATCTCTAATCTAATCTAATAATAATACATAATAATATCTGATATATGATATGTCTCTATATAATTCTAATATAAAAATTATTTTAATATTTTAAATCAATTATATAAATATTTTCTAAACGGAATATAATTCTCCTATAAAAATTCGTTCTGACCTCGTGTTTTTCTGGCATTTTCAGCAAAAAGATAATGGTCAACGCCAAGTATGAACTTGTATTGCTAGGCATTCTCGAATTAATTGCCAGAAAATTGCAGAAGGCATACTCAAAGCCTTATTAAAGTTTTTATTTTTTTTTTAAATTATCAATCACAAAATCTTAAATATTCGTGTATACTCGCACATGTGAATCAGGACTCTGTCACACAAATATAAAAATGAAAAAAAAGGTCTCACCTTGCTACATTAATAACAATACTCACTTGTTTAGACAAATAATTCAAGTGANATTTTTTTTTTAAATTATCAATCACAAAATCTTAAATATTCGTGTATACTCGCACATGTGAATCAGGACTTCGTCACACAAATATAAAAATGAAAAAAAGGTCTCACCTTGCTACATTAATAACAATACTCACTTGTTTAGACAAATAATTCAAGTGAAAAAAATGTATACAATTTATAATAATTAAAATAATAATAACTACTAAAAATTAAGTTTGTGGAATCAAACAACAATTTTTAAATAAATTAAAATAATAAGTTCCTCTGTATTAATTCATAAAATCCAATAAATATAATATAAAATTTTGTACTAATAAAAATAGACCAAATGAAATAAAATCTGGAAAAAGTCAACTTATAACTTGAAAAATAAAAATTAGGTGAAATAAGAATACGTATAACCACCAAATATACATACGGTGGTGCACTGCCAACAAAAACTCACACCAGTGCTTCAGATCTCGCATACATAATAAATGTAGTTATATATACAGTATACACACATATACACACAGTGACTATGAAGCTTATGATATATTTATATTAAATCTATCTTTTTAATGTTGTTTTAATATTAATTTAAATATTATTATAATTTGTTTTTCTTACAATTTTTTACATCATGAGGAAGAAGCTCGACACTCGATTCCCTGCGGTATGTTCTTTCTTCTCTTCTCTTTATTTTTTCACTTATTATTGTTATTATTATTAAATGAACATTGTTTGTTTTTCTTGATTATAATTTTGCTTATTTTTATTCAATTGAGCAATTTCTAGGTTGAATTATGTTATGTATTGTTGTGTTGGTGATTATACTTGATGATTATGTCAGATTTAAGTTTTGTTTGTGCGATTAGCTTTTTTATGAGGTGATTATTATTAGGTTAAAATTGACATGGTTTTTTATTTTGTTTGGGTGATTAGGTCATTTGTGCTTTATTGTTTTGTTTATGTGTTGGTAGTCGTTGGTTGGGACTTTGATATGTATTTGATATTGGTGAGCATTGTTTTACAAATTGGTGATTAATGAGTCGAGGCAAAACGCCTTGATTTTATCTGAATTGGATGATTCTAGGGCAAATAGGATAATATTGTATTGGGGATAATTCGATGAAATTGGGGGAAATCGGAGTAAATCAGAGAAATCAGACCTAATGGGAAACAAATCAGACATCACTGTAATCAGGAATCTAAACATCTATTCACCATAACAGAAGAAGCGTATAAACACACGCGCACACGCGCACACACACACAGATCTATATATATATATATCCGAGTTTGTGGAGAGAGAGAGATAGAGCAATGGAGAAACTGACCATGGCATAGATACAAGGGTCGATCCATCCACCAATCTTCACCAACCCGTCTAGGAACTCATCGTGGCTTTGCAAAGGTGGCGAATCAATGAGGGTTTCTTCGCCTCTTCTTTGGAAACAAAGACAAGAAAAAGAAAGTTATCAACTAGATTAGGAAAAAATAAACGTAGATAACAATGCTGCGTGATTAAACTATAAACGCGTGTTTAGTAATATCTGGTTATGCACGAAAATCAACGCCATAATAATATTGAATATACACACACATACTAAATTCTATCATTAATTTATCATTCATTCTACATATATTCCCTTATAAATCGCCTCGGAAGATTAGGTCCCCTTAAATTTTGAGAAGAATAAATATTATTATATTTAGCAATTAATACAATAATAAAATTTAGGTAACATTTAAACAATTAGTATGTTAAAAGTATTAATTGAGTTGTGACTTTAACTAGTAAAAAATTAAATTTTTATAATTAAATGATATTTAAATACATCCAATTAATGTCCAATGGAAGTGGAACGGTAGAGTGTAGAAGGTACTTCAACCGCCTAGAAATTTTTGGACTACCGCCTGCGAAGAAGTGATTTTTGGTGTTTTCCGAGTACTTTTGTTAGTTGTCTTGTTTTCTTGTGCCAGAAATATTATCATATTTACATGTATATTACATGACAAGTTGAGATTTTCGCAAGTAGTTCCACCAAAAGCGATCTTAAGTTTATACATTAATCTTTAGTAAAATGTGGGACATATTTTTGCATATCTGCTCTAAAGTCTAAACAAATGTCATGCACAAGCTAAACACACTAATTAGTTTTAAATTTTGGGATGCACGACTTTTGCAATTTGTAAGTATGTGTATACATATGCATCTTGCTTTGCCTTGTGAAGTTATAAACCGCGATGATGTGTAAAAGTCTACAATTGATTGCTTGTTTTTATATTGAATGGTTACAGTTCTAGGTACTATCTAAGTCCATTTTTTATGCGCATGAATTCGAGTTTACTTTTCTGAATATCACATACTTTCTTAAAGCATAAATTGTTGAACAAGTTATACATAAATTGGCTTCCATCCACCATCCTCTAAGATGTAAGTTATAGCACTAAGACTATGCAAGTCAAGTGTAACACCCCATTCCCACATCAAGTCATGTGGAGACTTAGTTCAATATATAAGGTAGAATACTACTACCAAACAAATTATGATCTTTTGGGAGGCTACGGTGGGCTTGTGAATTAACCAAGTTGTTACATTTGGGCCAATGTGCTTCAGCCTTATATGTGATACGGATTTGGGACTTGACCTGTTTTCAGGAAAAACTCGGGATTTGTCACGGGTTGTCACATCAAGTATATCATCATATTTTGTAATTTTATGATTTGATGTTAAAAATCGCAAAACAAAAATACAACAGGATCTAAGATTTACTAGTTGTACAAGTTTTAGGGTTTAATTAATATTCAAGTAGTTGGTTATTGATATGTTTGATGGAGCAGTCTAATTAAGATATAGCTTGGAGTTATAACTCATGATGTGCTATAGATAGGAACTATACTATCAATCTCCAACGCTTCTATATTAATAATTTTAAGCAGAATAAGTGAACAGTGATGTGAATCATATACAAGTGGTGAACATAAGATTATAATTATAGTTTTTCGGGTTAAGATTGAAACTAACTAACGAATGCTATGCTTTTGATGAATAAGCTCGTATTTGTTGTAAATTTCATATAAAAACACTCTGTTGCAGGCACGTATCAAAAAAATTATGCAAGCTGATGAGGATGTAGGGAAGATAGCCATGGCAGTGCCTGTATTAGTTTGTGAGTACCTCTTAGCTTGTTTCTGACTCTCAGAATCTACGTTCCATTTTTTGTTGCATAAATTGACTGAACATCCCTAAAAAAAAAATTGACTGAACATCATTGCAGCTAAAGCTTTGGAACTATTTTTACAAGACCTTTGTGATCGTACATACGACGTAACACTTCAGAAAGGAGCAAAAACTGTTAGTTCGTTGCACTTGTAAGTAAAGCTTGTTGTCTTAATCCCCTTTTCTTTTGTTAATAATCTTTTTAGCAACTCTTCCATATTAGAAGATAAAGAAGTTAAAAATACCTATGTAATGAAGATGCAGATCGGTCTGCAACTTTATAGTTATGTTGACATGTTTGTGCTGCAGTTGTCTTTTCTGNGTATGTAATGAAGATGCAGACCGGCCTGCAACTTTATAGTTATGTTGACATGCTTGTGCTGCAGTTGTCTTTTCTGATTTTTTTTTGTCGATTGATGTATTGCTGATGTAGAACTCATTAATCTGTTGCAATATACAGAAAACATTGTGTACAAAGATACAATGTGTTTGATTTTCTGAAGGAGGTTGTCAGTAAGGTTCCTGATTACACACACACTGAGGCTGGTGGTGATGATCTTAACATGACAAAGAGAAGGTATGAAGATTTCTATTGTTTCCCTTTCAGGTTTTCCTGTGTAAAGGGTTACTAACTGCTGCTATTGTTGCCGTTTCTAATTTTGGCATATTTTAAGGGATTTAAATCAGATCTTATTTTTCTGCTAGACCACTAGTGTTTATGGATGAATGCAACTTTATTTGTGTTCTTGCAGGAGAATTACCTCCGAAGAAGCCAATGATAGTGATGAAGAATCAAAGAGGAACAGGGCGGTAAGTTGCATAATTTTTTGGATGTTTTAACAAGGCAAGTTAATTCACTGTAAGAATAGCATAACTTTATGGGGTTCTCAAAATCAATACAACATTAACCCACTATCATTCACTAAAACCTCTGTTAAGTCACACAGGCATTTAAAACTCACCAATTTAAAGATGACATGCTTGTTATTTTTACTTCGGTACCCATTGTTTTTGTGGGGATATTTGTTCAAATAAAGTAGAAGTATTAGTTGCACTGGTTTGATAATATTGCATAATCCACTTTTCCGTTTTTCTTTTTTTAAATGCTAATTTACTAGGATAATATAATGTAGAACTTGAATGTTTCTTAAAAGTATTCTTTGTTGTTATGTACCCATCTAATTGTGATGTCATTAAATGGAAGGTTGAACATTTCCTTTAAATGAGTTTATAATAATGAAGCCGTGAATCATGATCATAGCACAATGGTGTAGGCTGTAGCTGTAGCGGCTTATAAATTTTTTCACTTTTGACATAGTTAGAGCCAAAATCTTACTCTTATTAGCTACATCATTAGAATTTCGTCATGATGCTTGTAAGCAACTAGGTTCAGAAGAAAAGGTAATCTGGGGCCAGGTTATAAAGTAATAAAGCCTTGGGAATTTCAAAAGTAAAATATTAACATGAATCTGGATCAGTGGCGGGCCAGCATTTTTTCCTAGGTGATACAGTATAAAACTGCAGGTAGAATTGGCTACTCAATCAACTTTTATTCATCTGATCTTCATTTGGCTCTAATACCAGGCTTACTTGACCTTATATTAGACTTATACCAACTAGTTTGTAGCTGATTATAGCTAATATGTAAGCTTATATTAGACTTATACTAACTAGTTCGTAGCTGATTATAGCTAATATGGTGATATTACTTGACTACTACTAATGGTATTATACTGATTACTTGCAGAATGTTAGATCATATTAGTCTGTGACGACTATATGATTCCAGACAGAATTTGTAAAGGTGAATATACGAAGTAGAAACGAGAATAATGATAAAATTGGGTGGATTAACCGCAGAAAATCCACTATCCAAAGGATTTCTCAATTGCGGAAGGGATAAAAATTAAGTATCACTACCCATAAATAAAGAGGCTCAATTAACTATGGATGAACCTATAAACAAAGAGATTCAATTAATATTCAATTATATCTCAATAACTGTCAGGAAGGCATCAATAGAGTACTAGTAGTAGTATTTCATTTAGTAGTAAGGGTAGTTAAGTAATTTCAGAGTTAGTTAATAGCAGCACATTTGTAATTTGGGATTATGTTTTGAAATATTATCAGAAAATGGAACTTGTTCCACAAGTCTCTCTCTCTCTCTAAATTCTGTTATTCTCTCTCTCTAACTGAATTCTCTCTCTAGGGTTTATATCTCTCTAAAACTCACCATTTCTCACCTGTTCTCTTGCATTTCTAGCCTAGATTCTCTAATTCCTTGCTTGTTTTACTATTCTACACATTCAAATACATAGAAAAACACAAAAACATTAGAAAATCTAGAAAATTACTTGTCAAGGCATGACAAATTGGTATCAGAGCTGTTAAAATCGATCAGCCACTGCTTCAACCATGCTGTGCTAGTGGAGACGAGTTGAACGTAGTTTACAGAGAAGTAATCGCATGTGTATTCTGCAAGTTACGTAGAAACAATTCAGGTGCTCTGTTTTGTACTTGTTCTTCATATATCTGTAGATGTATTTGTTAGATCTGTTGATCTCAGTTGATTGCTAGTAGTATCTCTGTTTTTCTGCTTAAGTCAGCAATTGGAGTGAGAATTCTGTGATTACTGTTGATTTTGGAGTAGTATTGTGTTGTGTATTGCAACTGTTTGAAAAATTGTTTGTGAGGAGAATTGTTGATTGACTGAATTGAGTGTGAAAAGTAGAGATATTGTTGTTTCTGAGTTGACTCAGTAGTCTGGGGTTGTTAACTCAGTAAATTGTGATTGTATTGGAGATTTGTGTGTTGTTGTGCAGAGCTGTGATATCTGTGGTGAAGGTGTTGCTGTTGTTGTGAATTTCTGGAGACTTAAGAAGTTGTGAGAGTGTGGAAGATATTAGTTGAAGTTGAAGTGATTGTGATTGTATTGATTATTTTAGGTGCTAGTGAATCAGAAGTATTGTGCACCTGAACTGTTTGATGTATTGACTGAGAGAAAATCTGTTGGAAATTGTTGATATCTGATCAGAACTATTAGTGTGAGGGATTGTGTGTTGATTTTGGATTCTAGATTGAGTGAGTTGCTCATTCTATAGTGTTGAAAACAGTCGTGTGTTGAAGTTCTTACTAATTAATTCAGTGGTTGTGGCAAGGGAAATGGAGCTAATAACAGATGAAGAAAGTGATACAACTTTTGATGAGCGTATGCAAGAGGTACAACGACAGTTTTTGTGCTATAAGGAGAAGTCTAGTAAGAGATTTCAGAAACTAGATGAGTTAGTTGTCTTGGCTGCTCACAAAATGGGTATGTTGAAGGAGATGAAGGCTAAAAGTCGAGTGGAAGGATTTGTTCATCCTTTTGGGTGGAAAACTAAGGAAGAACATGGCAATCCAAGGTCAGGAAGGACCTCGCACGAATCCTTACAAAAACTCAAGTTGAATGTTCCTAGATTTGAAGATGAGCCTCAAAATGCAAATTGTAGAGACTATCAGAAAATTGGTTCAAGTACAAGAAATGGCACACTGTTTGGAGCCTTATTCAATGAGCAAAAATGGAGTGACATTGACAGTGAAGTTAGTATAACAACCGGAGAAGAGAAAGCTGCTTATGATGAATTGCCAGGTGAAGATAAAGAGGATTGGCGTTCTGAAGAAATCATTTGTATAGCTTTGGGACTGGAGGACTTCTTTGAACCCAAGCAAAATTTGGAAGAAGGCAATTCTCTTGGTGCCAAGGTGATGCAGTGCATCTCTTATTTTGGGAAATCCTCTCCATCCGTATCTCCTGCTGCAGTAGCATATGTGCCTAGAAAGGTACAGGATGAGGTTGGCAGTGTTGGGAATTGGTCAAGAGAGCATATAAAACTTTTCGGTGTCAACTATCTGTTTGATTGTTCATTGGAGACCAAACTGTTTGACAAAAGTACTAAAAGAAAAACAGTCATAGTTGGTGAAAATGAAATTGAAGATGAGTCGAATAAGCCTTCTAACCTCACAAAGGAGGAAAGCAAAGAAAAGAGTAACGTGAAGTTATGGTCCTTTGGACTTGTAACACGACATGGTGATATGCCCAAGATTGCTGGTTGCTATAAGGTTGAAGAGAAACAAGGTGGCAACGAAGCAGCATCTTCAATGATTACTACTAGCATGATGAAGATTGCTAAGGCTTTTCCTAAAGATTTTCTAGCAGCTGCAGCAAATTCTTATGAACTAGGTTTGAAAAGCAACTTTGGTAACGGAAATATGGTTATATTTGATCCTGGTGGTCAGGTGCATAACAAGCAAATGATCAGGAGTAAGGTGACACTAGCAGAAGATGTAATGATGATCAAAGTTGGTGGTCAAGTTAGGCAATTGAAGGAAATTATTAATTTGAAGTATCTTGCAATCGACAAGGAGCATTCTCAGTTGAAGAGGAGGGTGTTTATGGTTCAGATTGCAAATTCAATTGGAATACAAGGCCTGGATATTCAGGAAGTTTGTGATGAGATGGATAGAGTTGTTAGCGAGATTAATCAACAGTATGTTGATCTTGTGAGATTTGAGCTCAATGCAATGCCATTCAAGTACAATTACATTGTTTTCAGACAATGTAGGTCTGAAATAAACAAGGTAATGAGGCTCAAATACCGTAAGGCCTCAAGGAGAAGTGTTGTAATAATCATTTTTGATCCAGGAGGGTTTTTAAGTTTCTATAAGGCTCAACTTGTTGATTGTTCTGCTGGAATTCTAAATGTTCAACCCATGGTTACAAGACGTTCTCAATGGAAAAGTGATGCTTATGAAAAGAAAAGAAACCATAGCCCAGAGGCATTATCAGTGATGTATTTGATCCAAGCAGAAGTTAGTTGTGAAGGAAAACAAGAAGTTGCACTGATGGTCTCAGCTTGTAGTCATCTTCTTGAGCAGTATGTCCAGAAGCTTTTGTCGCTCTTTTATCGTGAGATCTTGATATCAACTGATGGATCAAACTGCTTAAAACAGCTAGAGTGTAGTCTTGAAGTGTATAATCCACCACGAGGACATGGTTCAATTTCAAGAAGGGAGGAATGTCAGGAAGGCATCAATAGAGTACTAGTAGTAGTATTTCATTTAGTAGTAAGGGTAGTTAAGTAATTTCAGAGTTAGTTAATAGCAGCACATTTGTAATTTGGGATTATGTTTTGAAATATTATCAGAAAATGGAACTTGTTCCACAAGTCTCTCTCTCTAAATTCTGTTATTCTCTCTCTCTAACTGAATTCTCTCTCTAGGGTTTATATCTCTCTAAAACTCACCATTTCTCACCTGTTCTCTTGCATTTCTAGCCTAGATTCTCTAATTCCTTGCTTGTTTTACTATTCTACACATTCAAATACATAGAAAAACACAAAAACATTAGAAAATCTGGAAAATTACTTGTCAAGGCATGACAAAATCCAAGTCTAACTAATATGTAGGATTACATCACTAATATATGAGTAAAAACCCTATTAATATTATAAAATAAATAAAAATAATCTTTTAATCCCTTGCTCAGTTGCTCCGCATTGACCTCACCCAGCAACTGATCCGGGTAAGATTATGTTAAGCCTGTTTGGCTTAACTTATCGCTTAAGACGCGCACAAAATTATGTTGTGTTTGGTTGGGGTGAATGATATTGGGATGGAATGGAAGGAAGTATGTACTGTGAAAGTTTATATCTTTTAGTTCTTCCTTTTTATAGAATTTTTTACTAGAGTTCAAACCAACCAGTAGAGAGGGAATGCTCCATCCTCTTTCTACTCATTCTCCTCACAGACTGCATCATAGAAGATTTGCACTCCCTCATTTTTGTTCACTTCCCCTCTTACTTCATTTCTTTCCCCTAGAATTTTGTTCACAATTTTTCATTTCATTCCTTCCCCATTTTATTCTCACCAATTAAACAGAGCATTGGTCATTCATCTTATGTTTTCATTTATTAGGACTTAGGTTAGACCATTATTGCGGTGATAGTTTTTTAAATTGCAATAATTTGTGCTTAACGAATTCTATGGTATAGTAATCGGCGATTGCTATTTTTTGTCCATTCACGTAATTTTCCTGGTTGATATATTTCATATGCCTCAATATCATGTAAAAGCGTCATCTAATCTTATATTAATAGAGCATTACATGTATTTTCTGCAGCAGCATGAAGCCGGCCAAGTGAGTAGCAGCAGCAGCAAGGGAAGAGGCAGGGGAAGAGGAAGAGGCCGAGGTAGGGGCCGGGGTGCTCGATCAGCAGATAAAGAGGCTCCCCAAACTGACTTTGACTTTGAATCATGCAACAATAAACAAATATTGGTTCCCGTAGCAGAAACAGGGGTTGTAGTTGATGCCTCAGAGTTGGAGGAGGTTCCTCAGAGTTGTATCAATATCAGTAATGATTCCAATCAAGCTTCACGGAACTTTGACTTGAATGCTGAGTTGGATGATAATGCTATAGACAAAACTCCTACTGAGGCTCCAAAGTGCCTGCCATTAGCAACACAAACAGTGCCTAGAAGTGAAGATGAGTATCCTGGATGGTCTATTTCAGAAATGGATAGGATAGCCATTGACCNTGACTTTGACTTTGAATCATGCAACAATAAACAAATATTGGTTCCCGTAGCAGAAACAGGGGTTGTAGTTGATGCCTCAGAGTTGGAGGAGGTTCCCAAAGATAGTATCAATATCAGTAATGATTCCAATCAAGCTTCACGGAACTTTGACTTGAATGCTGAGTTGGATGATAATGCTATAGACAAAACTCCTGCTGAGGCTCCAAAGTGCCTGCCATTAGCAACACAAACAGTGCCTAGAAGTGAAGATGAGTATCCTGGATGGTCTATTTCAGAAATGGATAGGATAGCCATTGACCCTGTTAATCTTGCAAAGCTCAATTCAAGGATGGATGATGATGATGAAGATTATGACGAAGAAGGTTAAAATGGAAGAGGTTTATGCCTTTATGGTAAAGAAGGGTAGTTGAAAGAAGTAAAGCTTGTCCAGGTGCAATTAATTGTAACAGCGGTGACAGGTACAGGCAGAAATTAGCAATGGGGCTGCCTATTCTGCTGTAGGATTAACATTTCTTCTCCTTTTTATCAAATATGTTCATATATTTCTTCTAGTTGTACTTGTATCTATCACATGATCTTTCTCTAAAAGCCATTTGCTAACTGGAGTTTTAGAGGGAGGGTGTCCTTAGAGAAGGCACTTAGTTAATTTAGTGAAAGTATGAATGTATTGACATAGCTAGACGGGGTTCCCGTTCAAGGCACTCTGTTTGATTACAATTCAGAAATCCCTTTTACATTCCTATGCTTTTGGCTTATTATGGTAATTCAACACCCAAACTATCGGCAATTTTAATTCATCAATGTATGTAACAAATATTAATTTGCTGCTGACTTCATAAATTGTAAATATGAACCAAGGGCCTTGTGACAATTTGATGTGGCCGTTAGTTTGTCCCAAATCAAGTTGGCAGACATCCATGGGATATATGTCATTAATTCAAAATGTTTTATTTCTCGACAACAAAGACATTATTAATCTGAGGGCAACACTGGTGTGGACAATCAAAATCTATACAGAAATTCTATGTAGTTATACCAGCGGGCATTGTATGATTTTCTTTAATATTTTCTTTATATTCTTTTAATAATTCTTTTTAATTTATTTAGTTTAGGCCTTAATATAATTGTTATGTCAATGATTCAGTTTAAACTTTAGATAACATGAAACACAAGAACACAATGATATATTCATTCCAATAGATAACATAACCTAATAATTAACTTAATAGTGGGTTCGTGAGTCTAATGAACGCTGAACAGATTGGGAACAAGAAAACAACTGCAGAATTTTAGTACTAGAATATGATTGTGCATGAGATGGATGCAGGGATGTAAATTGATACTTAAAGAGTAAAAAAGCATTGTGAAAAATGGACATTAATAGAGCGCGTAATGGTTATTCTGGGGTCTGAACTATGAAACAAGTATAATTAAGCATGCTGTAAAGCCTGAACAAGTAAAACTCAACTTTTCTACTTAGTTACAAGCAAAGCAGAATCACTAAGAAACCGGGCAAAAGAAATATGCATTGTGGCAAAGTAGCCAATCTGATAATATGTTGTACCAACATGAAAGATCCACACACTTTTTTAATAAACAAAATACGCTTCTTCCTACCATTGAATATTTTTATAAAAGCATTTTCAGGTTAAATGTGCTTAACTCTAAATTTCCACTCTCCTTGCACAGGATCATATGACACAAACTCAGCACCTTGTTCTGCTGCTTTCTTCATCAGTTCTTTTTCATACTTGTCAACCTTCGGTCCACGTATATGTTGGCTTCCAGCTTTATCAACACACTTAATGTTGCGAAGGGTAATCTCTGCTGCCTTGTTTAAGCCTTGCCCACCTTGTGGTTTCTTGTTCTCATCCATAGAAAGAATCACCTCGTGATTTCTGAAAACAACATGTGAGTTGACATCAAACTGCCGCACGTCTGTCTCTCCCAAGAACTTAATGCACCCATAACGCTTATGCCCGACAACGAAGTCCTTCACATGGCTGCAAAACCCCGGCTCAAAGCTTTCTTTTATTGCCAACTCCTCGACTCGCGGTTGAATGTAGTAGTCACTGTGTTTGAGCTTTGGCAACAGCCAAGAAACATTTAAAGGAACTTCCTCTCCAGAGGGATGATTACCATTAACAGAATTGGGTTTAAGGCTATGTTCAGCAGCAAAGGTTTCAACAGGATTTACTACAATAAGGACAACATCAATGGCTTGTTGACGATATGATAAAAGGAAAATTAACAATGATATGAAACTCTATATTCATCACTACACCACCATTATGTTTACTTTAAAAAAAAACTAGGATCACAAATACAATATCTATAACTGCTCGGTATTTTACCAACTGCAGAACAAGACATAGCAACAGATCTTCCATATAAAAGTAACACAGATGACACAATTACCAGCAGATATTTGCACAAATAGTTTGTGCAATAAGATTTGTTATAAAGTTCACATTTAGTTGATACTGTGACACAATAGACAAACAGAGTTCTGCATGAAGTTCATATAAACAGCAAAAAAAAACTTAAAAAAGTATTAACTGATTACTAATACGCGCGTAAGATTTTGCAACCCTTTTCTTTGTAAGGTAATGATTCTTAAATTTTTGTGTATGTGACACACAGAGTCATTATAATGATACAGAAAGACCAAAGGGACTTTGATGTTCTATCAATGGCTTACCAACTTCATTCTGCATAGAACTATCCGCAAGAGGTTTAGACAACTCCACTGAGACTTCACCTGAAAGAAATTTGTATATAAGTAACAACATGAACTTAGAAGAAAAACAGAGTCTTGAGCAATAAAAGAGGAGGGTTGCTATTAAGGTTTAATGCTCACTTAGTATCACTGTTCATAAGTTCTCAGTTATATTATTTACCTACTTTATTATTCTAAATTAAGCTTGTCGAAAGTAATGAATAAACAAATATACAGAAAGCAACACACTAATTTACCGAACACTTACCATTCTCGTACACATGAATGGATGTATGCTTAATATGAGAAGTATTCTCGAAGTTAATTCTTAGAGTCCACGCTTCAGAGGGACCAGAAATCAGAACTCCTGAATTGTCCTTCGGCAGAAGTGGAACCTTCTTCCTGGCTGTGGTAGGAGTCTCGTGAGCATCAGCGGAAAATGCCACCTGAACAGGCATTAGGTTACAAATCAACAAAAGTAAGTTTCACGATTTTTTCATCCATCAAGGAGAGAGGACGATAAAGAATACAGGACCTTAATTTAAAAAATACTGATCTCCACTAGTGTCATGAATCTTACCTCAGTACCATCACCTTTACAATTACATTTTGGTGTCAACAGCTGTTTCTGTTCTTCATTGGCTGAGTGCTTGACCTGTTGGAAAGAAAAAGAGCAGATGTCATGAACAATAGTAATTTGACAACAATTCATACAATTGTCATCTGATGGAAGACACTTGAAGATGCAATGCATCAACACATACATGTTGCAGAGGCAGGCTTATAATAAGATATGACTGGGCATATTATTAATTTATATGTTTTATAACTGCAATTTGTCTCTACTTCATATATTGACGATGTCATATCTTATTACTGAAGCCAAACAACAGTCCTCTTCAAATGTTATTGTAGTGATTTTTTTTTTGATTATCTGACACGAGATAAATGTTTTCCCTTTTCTGTAAATAAAATTTTAATTGGTATAAGTATTTCATGAAATTACAAATCCAGTCTGTACATCCTTACCCTTGATTGTGCTAAGAAAGTATGTTAGCATTTACCAACACTCTATAGTACCAAATGGAATTAAAGTGTTTACATATATGAAGAACTTACAGGTATACTGGAGATCCCATATCTTACAGATGTAGCCTTTGGACCTTCCGCTGACATCTGGGGAACTGCAGGTGGTGTCTCAGTCCTACATCTAGGAGGTAATACAGCACCAAGAGGAAATATACTTGGAGGGAAATTGCAAGGAACAGATGCAACGACTGGTGCAGAAGAAGTATAGTTAAAAAAACTGGGTCCAGATGTAGAAGCTTTTCTTGCTGATGCACTGCTAATTGAGGGATTTGGATGTGAAAATCTGATGGCTGAACCATATATAGGAGTCTCGGTTGTAGAGGTATAAGTCGCCCCACACGGATCATTTAAAACACAGTTAGAAGTAAAAGGTGTGCTACAGGTCGGAAAGGTAAAGCATGGGGGCTTGGAAGCAAATATATTGGGTGGGATATAAGAAGGCATATCATTCAGAAATGAGCTACAAGTTCTAGAAACAGGATTCCAGAGACAATTTAATTGTTCTGAAGCAGGGTCAACTCCACCACCTGCAAAAATGAAAAAGGGGTATTTTATAATATATTTTAGTTCCGAAGAAAAATAAGAAATACATTAGAAAGTAAGGCACACACCTGCATTATTGAACTGATGCTCTTCCCATCTCAATTCTTCATGGCTTTTATCTTGGTATACAGGCATGGCAGATATTGATGTAGCTCTACCGCCATCCTCACCTACCATGGTTTTTGTGTAAGGCTTTACTTTGCTACCTTTACATTGGCTTCCAATAGCTGACTGTCCAGATCTTACGCTGTGAAATAGGGGTATGTTACCTGAAATGTCAACAGGTTTCTTAACTAACACTTCTAGTCAATAAACTAACAAATATATATATGACATTAGAAACTTAAGCATACCATCATCTCCCAACTGTTTGTCCTCCCACCTCAGCTCTTCATGACATTTATCTCTGAAAACAGGCATTGCAGATATGGACATAAGTCTTGTAGATAATTGAGAACCAGCCTCCCGCTCAACAGTTTCAGTGTAAGGTGTTACTCTACTTCCTCCATGATTGGTAAATGGTCCAGAACCTGGACCCCAAAATACCGGTGTTTTAACTTGGTCACCTGGTAAATGTGCGGTAGATCCTGCGGAATGGGACGAGTAAATGATATTTAGTCATTCTCTACTATATAAGACACTTGAGTCAAGGCTAAAACTAGAAAGTAATAGCAAAAATACTGATTAGAGTGAAGTAACATATATGCCAATATTAGATTGACTTGAAATGCCAACAAAAAATCATATAATCTGTGTCACTTAAAGAAAACTATATTAGCTAATAGAATGTAAACTAAGAAAGAAGGAAATTATCTTCTTCCGCATTTTCATATATGGTAAATTGTCAATCTTCTTCATAAACTATATACATATGTAAAGAGGTAGTATAAAATCTATTGTCACGCAGATGCCAATAACAGTACTATCAAACATAAGACTTTCCAAAGAATTTAAAGTTGGAAGGTTGATGCATGGTTTGTGCAGAAAGTGTGCGGTAAAGCATCAGATATGTACATGTGGGATATAATCTAAACTTAAGAATATCGTACTAATTTACGAAAGAGTAGTTAACTCTCCTTATAAAGGCCAAATATAGGATAAGTAAAAAGTAAATCATACTACCAGATTAATAGAAAGTAAATAAAAACTCACCAGATAAGTCATTCTGGGTTCCAGAAAGATATGAAACAGTACCAAACAAGCTGCTGGTACCGGATAGCAAGGTTGGTTGGCCACACGTCATAGTGCAATCAAAACTAAATCCTGGGGAACTTGATGCATTAACAGCAGGAGTCTGAGAAAATGAGGTATATCCTATGGAATGGAACAAGTAATATTTAGTTGTAGCACTCCTATAAAGAAAACTTCAGCCGAGCCCAAAACAAAACAATATACGAATAGTAATGCGGAAGATAGACACAGGTGAGAAAAGAAACATATAAGACATACTTGCACTGAATAGACATGCCACCAAAAAAGATAAAAGTACAATTTGAATAAAAAATAATGATTAAAGTTAATTAGGTAAACTCACCACAGAATGTCCCAATCACGCATTAAATTGACTTAATAAAAAGGGCAAGTATCTTTCTTCTTCCTTTTCATTATTATAAATTGCCATACTTCCATAAAAATAACATAAATAAGAACAGCATTGCAGAGAACTCAAGGGCAAAACACAATGCTACTTCAAGGTGTACGGTAACATTCCTCACAATCGCTACTTGCATCAATGCACAGAAATTAAGCACATTTAGAGAAACCAATCTCTGCAATTACATAATAGAATATTTGGCTAGAGGTGTACGGTAACATTCCTCACAATCGTTACTTGCATCAATGCACAGAAATTAAGCACATTTAGAGAAACCAATCTCTGCAATTACATAATAGAATATTTGGCTAGAAAACAGAGGTGAAGAAATTCCCTTAAGCACACATGCTATAATAAAAGTTTTGCTTGATTAGCAAAACAACAATTTTGGAACCCCAAGCCTAGTGCAAAAAAATTAAAAAATCTTATGCTAATAGCTGTAAGCAACAACAAACATTTTGAAGGTTATCTTGAGTAACTAATTTTATCCCTAAACTATTTAGCTTTAATCAGGTATTTTTGGATACAGGCATACACAAAACAGGCTATCACAAACAAATGTATGTATTAAGCACCCAAACCTGACAAAGAGCCGCGTATTGGAGATGATGGAGCTGCTTGCATTAATGTAGTTAATAATGAAGCTCCACATGCAGGCACTGAACTTCCACCATTAGTCAGTTCAGACGCAAAATAATTTCTACCTTGCCCAAAAGTAGTTGCTGGAGTTCCGCCATTGGTGGGAACTGAACCAAGAGAATTACTAGTTTGCCATGCAGGCACTGAAGTTGTGTTACTAGGGGTGAACCCAAAAGAATCAGTACTAGAGGTTCCACCATAAATAAGGGAACACCTAGAAGCAGTACTACTTTGGCCAAATGTAGGCACGGATGTTCCACCATTACCATCAGAAAATCCAAAAGGAGGGATACTATTTTGCCCAAACATAGGCGCAGAATCACACCCAAAAGGAGTGGTACTATTTTGCCCATATGTAAGCATAGAAGTTCCACCATTATCAGGGGGAAATGGAAAAGGAGGGATACTATTTTGGCCATATGTAGGCACAGAAGTTCCACCATTAGCAGGGGGAAATCCAAAAAGAGTTGTAATGTTCTGGCCAAATGTAGGCACGGAACTTCCACCATCACTGGAGTAGAACCCAAAAGGATGATTATTATGCCCAAATGTAGGCGTTGGAGTTCCACCACTAGTGGGGGTGAACCCAAAAGGATGACTAGTATGCCCAGGCGCAAAAGTTCCACCGTTAGACGGGGTAAACCCAAAAAAAGAAGGATTAGTATAAAAAGGAGGCATGGAAGTTCCACGACTAGCAAGGGCATACCCAAAAGGATAACTATGATAACCAGAAAATCCACCAGGGTCATACCTATAACGACTAGTGCTTTGTCCAAATTCAGGCATTAAGTCCAACATATTGCTACCATGTGGATATCCAAATCCGCCCAATGAAGGGTCAAGATAACTCATTTCACCTGCTGCTCAAAAAATAAAACATCAACAAGAATATTAACAAATTAATCTAATCATCCATAATTACAAAAAAAAAAAATCTCATCACTACAGAGTTTGCAATAATTTAAACCCTACTCTTTATTTGCTGTTACATAAATAAAAACACTCGAAATGAAATAGACAGCATAACAAATCACAAAATAAAGCACTACAAGATGCAGTAACAAAATTATATACAATGTGGTATTGTAAATTAAGCAAGACTCTAAAAAACTCAACACAAAAACAGATTAATAACATGACGTAGAATGAAAGGGATACGCGAATGGCGATAATAAACATACGTACATACATGCATAATGATCATAATAGAAATTACATACAAGGAATGAATATATACTTACAAGTTACAAGTAGAAGAAGAAACAAGAAAACGCTATAGAAAATTAACACAGAGTAAAATAGGAGAATGAAGTAGGTTATTATGTAGAGAGCGAGCGAGGGTTTATATAGGAGTAGATGGGATAGCTTTATAATTAAGCGCATTCAATACGTACCCTGCTACTAGTTAGGTTACTAAATTATGTTTTATTTATTTATTTAACTATTTAACGGGAATTGCGGTGCACTTTGTTATCCGTATATTTTGTAGGTTGTTAATTTACTCAATCTTTAGCTTGTAATTCTAATTTTTTAATATTATTTCTTGATCAATTCTTAGAAAATACTATGTAATTTAATTTTTGAAAATTAATTAACGGTTACATATTTAATCGTAAGCAATTAAATATATAATATTATTTTGATTCAAATTATTATGAATTGATTAAAAAGTATACTATTATCTAATATACCCTATCATTATCGAATGTTTTTTGTCAGGGATCATGACTGAATTTGTAACTTGATTTGTTGATTAAGTTTGGATAATAATTTTTATTGATTGTGTCATCGGGTCAGGGTCTGCCATGCTGTTCCTAATTTATCGGAAGTTTTAGGCGAAAATTTTGAATGAGATATAAATTTTTTTCACTTTTAAATACTTTAATTTTTACCTAACCGTTATCACTTATCGTAATGCTGATCTTTTATATTTTCAACATTAAAAACAAATTTTTTTAATCCTTTACCACAAAATAATTATCATTTATTCTTGAATCCAACGAAGTATCTTAATTGATTTGTTCTGTCCTTGGTTATCCAATGGTTCACTTATGTAATGGCTTCCTGTTTTGCAACACACATCAATTTAATGTTGCTTAGGGCGAACTAGATCAGCTGCTTTGTTTAAGCCTTGCCCCCAACAGGCGGCGATCCCTGAACTCAGATTGTGATTTGCATGAAGCTGTAACACGTCTCTCTCTCCTAAAAACTTGCTGCTCTCCCGTAACCAAATTAACCATGGCCAGACAGTTTCGTCGAATTCTACTGTTCCTAAATACATATAGAGTAAATCGTGCATGATACATCTGGACCATCTGGTCACTGTCTTAAATTGCATTGATATTAGTTTAACAATATCGTAAACGGCTTTACAACTATAGAAATTCTCAGTTTTATTTTTTCTACAAACAAACAGATCGATGTATATCTATATATATGCTAGAATATTACTAATAGCTAGCTGGTGCATGCACTAAATATTACTAATCATTTGCATAACAATCGTAGTTCGTCAACTAAGATGGAAATATTTTGTCATATGATATCCTCACGGCTTACAATGTTGTCCATTTTGTTTATATTTACTTATCTTTTGTAACAACCTTTTTATTATATATTTTATATTCTAGTCACCAAATCTAAGCACTAAAATTTTACAAGAAATGGCGATAAGTTTGATGGCTTANTACTTGTCTTTTGTAACAACCTTTTTATTATATATTTTATATTCTAGTCACCAAATCTAAGCACTAAAATTTTACAAGAAATGGCGATAAGTTTGATGGCTTAGTTCGATCTGCACAACGCTTTCTATGGCCTATATATTCTCAAGTAGATTCTATATTAACCAACAACAATAAACACAACTCACATTTTTCTACTAGCAGATTGAAGTCTCTGTAAACCAATTTAACTTGTGATTTCCAAACATGGTCTGTAGTTAAGCTGCTAATTAGCGGCTAGTTCATTTCATCTCTCTATATTTATATCTTGATTTATATTTTCTCATTTAACCAGATTTTGTTCACATTATGGCTGTACAGGGAGAAGAAGACGGTGGCAAGCACCACCTGTTTCTCAACCCGAAAAAGGGTGGATTTAGAGCTGCTTCCTTTGTTTTCGGTAAGCACTCTTTCAGCAATCATAATACATGTTCTAAAAGTTTGAGAAATGTAAGTACTTTTTAAGATGTTAAAAACATGAGACGTTCTAAAAGTTGGACTGGTAGAATGATGATGATATGCTCTGTTTCTTAGGGTTGACATCATTGGACACTACGGCGTTTATAGTAAGTATAGTGACAATGTTCTTATACTTCATGAGANCAAATCAATTTAATTTTCTTTTTTATTGACAGTTGTTGAAGGTCGGCCAGATGCTAATGAATTCCAAACATCAAATCGAGTAAAGCAATCTAATAAGCTCTTAGTACTTGTTTCTTCTGACTGAATAATTAAGCCGGACCACAATATAATGCAACGGTTTAGGAA
>QRFB01005099.1:6073-17436 GCA_008931105.1 Oenanthe javanica
TGGACTGATAGTACAGATCCACTTGTAATGGAGACAAGTTGTGAATTGGCACATCCTCAGGCAGCCTGTCTGCATGCCTGTTTTTGTACAAAACTTCAACCATATTGTTGATTCTCCTTTGATTATCTAGGATGGCCATGTTACTTTGAATCATTTCTTTAAACACTTTCTCTAGGGAGTCCATCTTGGAGTTGAGAAGTGAAGTCTTCACAGAATCTCCCTTGGCATTGCCCCCATACATTCCTCCAGTCCTGAGCTTGTTTTCAATAGCTAGCAATGTGCCCTCTACCTTGGTTCTGTGATTCTGAAATTCAGATTGAATTCCCTTGGCAAGGTAGTGGTTGGACTGTAGCTGAACCTTGGCAGCCTCATGAATTGCATCATATATAGCACTTGGAGTGAAGGTCTTCTCACATGATCCAAGAGAGTAAGATATTTTTGCCTTGTCCACTCCAAGGCTTCCTCCATACTAACTGCAGATTTGCCATCCAACCAGGCATCTACATTGGCCTCTTCATCTTCAGCCAAGTTTGCATTTTTCTCCTTCAATTCCTTTTGGTCTTTGGCATACTCTAGTAGAATTGCAGCATAGTCCTTATTAGGCAAATGAGAGGTAAGTAACTGCTGTGCAATATGATAAAACCCTTCCAATTGATCTCCATATAGTTCTTTAAGTTTCTCATCAGTAANNTCCCTGTCATGTTGCACAGGTTCCAGCCATTGTGACAGAGAGTGAGAGCTAGGGCCACTTGTTACAGTAGTCCCCTCAGCATCTATTTCCTTATCCAATTTCTCAGATGATTCATTAGACACTGGATGGATTGGTGATTTCTCCTGAGGAGACAGTCTTTGAATGACTGGGGAGTGTCTAGGGGATGCCATTTGCATGGTGTGGAGGTCCCCCAGATTACCCAATGTCTGTGAAGACACTTGGCTTTGAAATGCCTGAGCCCCCACAGAGTCTGAAGTAAAAACTCCTGGAACCTCTGTGGTTTTGATGGTGTCATCAGGATATGCCTCAGCATGCATTCCCTCACCATCTTGATGTATGTCTTGAGTGGTGAACAAGGTGTCATGCACCAAGTCACTTGAGATGGGCTCATCAGGGAATAAAGAATCCTGATGATCAACAACCTCATGTGTTTGGCCAGACACATTTGGTTGAGAAGAAATTTTAGATGTGGAAGAAAGAGTGTGAATAGATTTGAGTGTTGGCAACTCCCCCTCAGAAAATGAGGAAGTTTCAATAGATAGTCCTATCTGTGCATTGAGTGTTTCCTTTTCAACTAAATCTTCTTCATTGACAGGAGTGAATTCCTGCAATGGTGCAGACTCTTTACAGATTGGAGTAGGCTGGCTCCCAATTTCAATAGATGCACTTTGTTGGGAAAGTGCACCTAGGAGTAAGGTTAAACCCTCATTAATCTCTACATCCTTTTGAGAGGATGTAGAGTGGTCTGTTGTGGCCTTTTTGATTTTATTTCTCCTAGTCAAAGGCTCCACAGGTGACTCATCTGTTTTATTTTCTACAACTGTTTCTAGCACTCTTTTCTAAGCTGGTTTCTCCTTTCTCTTCTTTACAACCACACTCTGTTGAGAGGATGTGGAGGTTGGTTGACTATCATCTAGGGAATTCAAAGAAGAGTCTGCAGTTGGGTTAGAAGTCCTTGGGTTAGGTGCATTCTGTTCTTCTGCCACCTTAGGACTTCCTACTGCTTCAAGGTAACCATATTTAGGCTGCACAAGTGGGTACCCCCTAAATTCACTCAGCATGTGAGGTGTTATTTGAAGGGGCACATTCACTGTGTTTCTCCTATCCAATGTAGCAAAAATTATTTTTGACATGGATTTGGAATAGCCAATTCTTTGTTTGTTCATTCCAGGCAATTCAATTAAATTGACATTCTTATTATAGAGAATTAATTGAATAAAGCGAGGAAAGAAAATCTCATTACCTCTCCTGGGAATCCTGGTTGTGAGCTCCCCAAGAACTAGCTTACCAACATTGAGCCTTTGATTGTAGGCCAATGAGTATGCCAGCTTCATGGCAATGAGGCTGACCTGGTCTAAACCTGTCTTCCTACAAGTTAAGACTCTGAGAATTGTGTCGAAGAGGAATGACCACTCCTTTCTCATGAATTTCTTGTTGATTTTTCCCAGCTTGAACCTTTCCCCTTCCTTGTCCACAGTGTCTGAGTACCTTATGATTTCTAGGAAGTCCAGCAACTCATCTTCAGTTGGCTCATCATTAAACTCTGCAGTTTGAATCTTTAAGCTCTTATTAACATCATTTTCATCAAAACTAATGTCCTTTCCTTGGATTTTGCAAGTAACAACCACTTTCGAGCTCCCATTCTCCAAGGCTATGTTTTCCCAATCTGCAGTTGCCCAAAACTGCTCAAGAATGTCCAGGTATAGAGTGGGGTTTGCNTGTTGGGTTTGCTAACAAGGCTTCTTTTAGGTATGAGTCTATGAGAAACTTAGTGAAACACTTGTACTGAGTCTTTGCATCAGCATATCTGGAAATGGCTAAAAAATTTGTTTCAGGAATTACAAAAACTTCGGTTGGAACTGAGCTTGAAGATGCCATGGAGTTTGTGTATAGAAATAGAGAAGAAAAGAAGCGAAAGTTTTAGAGAGAGAGAGAGTGCAAGAGTAGCAAGAGAACAGTAGAAATGCAAGGGTTTCTTTGAGTTTGCAGTTAAGTGTAGAAATGAAATGTTAGATCTACTTTGCTATTTAAATGACACAGACAACTCGACTAGAATAGTAATCCATTTTAGTGATCGAGAACTCTAAAGCTGTTTTAGTAGAGAACTGTCAGAATTCAATCGAGAACTAAGACAATCGAGAACTCTTAATAAAGCTTGTTCGAGAACTCACAAAATGTACGATTCGAGGACTCACAGAATTGAACAATTCGAGAACTCACAAAATTGAACTATTCGAGGACTCACGGAATTGAATGATTCGAGAACTCACAGAATTAAACTATTCGAGGACT
Organism: Oenanthe javanica; assembly: GCA_008931105.1. Lineage (NCBI taxonomy): Eukaryota > Viridiplantae > Streptophyta > Magnoliopsida > Apiales > Apiaceae > Oenanthe > Oenanthe javanica. The sequence goes on from QRFB01005099.1 coordinate 9,078, forward strand.
CACGGAATTGAATGATTCGAGAACTCACAGAATTAAACTATTGAATGATTCGAGAACTCACAGAATTGAACTATTTAGTCGAGAAGTCAGAAAGGATGGCAAACTTAACTACAAACTCCAGTTTTTAAGAAATTATTTTACCTTCACTTGAAAATAAAATAACAATTTACAATCATTATTTCTTAGACAAATAAAATTTATTTATTCATCTTGAAGTAAATGTGATTGATGAATGTTCTTGAAACTTTTAATTGTCACACTTGTTATTTAATAGTGCACAAGTATAACTATTTGATTCAGGTTTTCTCAGAACTGTAGAACAGCTCCAAGCTAAGTTAAAGAATTTATTCACCATCTGTACAACAATATGACTGACATATTTATAAGTATACACCAGTTTTGTTTCACATAGATAAATCATTTAAGATCATGTCTGTGAAACAATTGTTGTAACAGTTGGAGAGATATATTTATTTAGCCACTTATCCTGAAGAATTTAGCATTCCAATCTCACTTACCAACCTGTTGAAGGTGGCTTCATCAAGTGGTTTTGTAAATATATCAGCCAACTATTTTTGTGTAGGAACATAGAACAATTTAATTACTCCCTTTTCAGCATGTTCCCTTATAAAATGATACCTTACATCAATATGCTTTGTCTTGGAGTGATCTACTGGATTTGCAACAATTGATATGGCACTGGTGTTGTCACACATGATAGGAATTCCTTCCAACACTAGTCCATAGTCTTTTAATTGATTCCTGATCCAAAGTACTTGTGCACAACAGCTTCCAGCAGCAATGTATTCAGCTTCAGCTGTGGAAGTAGAAACAGATTGTTGCTTTTTACAGAACCATGACACCAATCTTTGTCCTAGAAATTGACAGCTTCCTGAAGTNTAATTGTAGTAACAGTTGGAGAGATATATTTATTTAGCCACTTATCCTGAAGAATTTAGCATTCCAATCTCACTTACCAACCTGTTGAAGGTGGCTTCATCAAGTGGTTTTGTAAATATATCAGCCAACTGTTTTTGTGTAGGAACATAGAACAATTTAATTACTCCCTTTTCAGCATGTTCCCTTATAAAATGATACCGTACATCAATATACTTTGTCTTGCAGTGATCTACTGGATTTGCAACAATTGATATGGCACTGGTGTTGTCACACATGATAGGAATTCCTTCCAACACTAGTCCATAGTCTCTTAATTGATTCCTGATCCAAAGTACTTGTGCACAACAGCTTCCAGCAGCAATGNTCTGATCCAAAGTACTTATGCACAACAGCTTCCAGCAGCAATGTATTTAGCTTCAGCTGTGGAAGTAGAAACAGATTGTTGCTTTTTACAGAACCATGACACCAATCTTTGTCCTAGAAATTGACAGCTTCCTGAAGTGCTTTTCCTATCCACTCTGCATCCAGCAAAATCAGCATCTGAAAATTCAACTAGGTTGAATCCTGTTTCTTTAGGATATCATAATCCCATGAAAGGTGTTCCCTTAAGATATCTCAGAATTCTTTTGACAGCAATGAGATGAGATTCCTTTGGATTTGCCTGAAACCTTGCACATAGACATGTAGCAAACATGATATCAGGTCTGCTAGCTGTGAGATAAAGTAGAGATCCAATCATCCTTCTGTAAGTCTTCATGTCTACACTTTTTCCTTTCTTATCATCATCAAGCTTTGTGGCTGTAGACATTGGAGTTTTGGCAGGTGAGCAATCTTGCATGTCAAACCTTTTTAGCAAATCATTGACATACTTTGTTTGACTTATGAAGATGCCATCTGTCCTCTGACTTATTTGAAGACCTAGAAAATAATTAAGTTCTCCCATCATACTCATTTCATATTCACTTTGCATCAGCTTGGAAAACCTTTGACACAGCTTTTCATTTGTAGAGCCAAAGATGATATCATCTACATAGATCTGCACCAGTATGATATCCTCACCATGCTTTTTGTAGAAAAGAGTTTTATCAATGACTCCTCTGGTGAATTGATTTTCTAGAAGAAACTTTGACAGAGTGTCATACCATGCCCTAGGAGCTTGTTTAAGTCCATACAATGCTTTGATGAGTCTGTAAACAAAGTCAGGAAAATTTGGATCTTCAAAGCCAGGTGGTTGTTGCACATATACTTCTTCCTCTAATTCACCATTGAGGAATGCACTTTTGACATCCATCTGATAGACCTTAAAATTTGAGTATGCTGCAAATGCTAGAAAAATTCTTATTGCTTCCAATCTTGCAACAGGAGCAAAGGTCTCATCATAATCAATGCCTTCTTCTTGTGAGTAGCCTTTTGCAACCAGCCTTGCTTTGTTTCTTATCACTATTCCATGTTCATCCATTTTATTCCTGAAGACCCATTTAGTGCCAATCACTGACCTATCCTTTGGAGGTGACACTAGTTCCCATACATTGTTTTTCACAAATTGATTCAGTTCCTCCTGCATTGCAATTATCCAGTCAGGATCTAGCATAGCTTCTTCAATCCTTTTTGGCTCATTCTGAGACAGAAAACAAGCAAATAAGCATTCATTCATAGTTGCTCTTCNATTTTCCCATCATACTCATTTCATATTCACTTTGCATCAGCTTGGAAAACCTTTGACACAGCTTTTCATTTGTAGAGCCAAAGATGATATCATCTACATAGATCTGCACCAGTATGATATCCTCACCATGCTTTTTGTAGAAAAGAGTTTTATCAATGACTCCTCTGGTGAATTGATTTTCTAGAAGAAACTTTGACAGAGTGTCATACCATGCTCTAGGAGCTTGTTTAAGTCCATACAATGCTTTGATGAGTCTGTAAACAAAGTCAGGAAAATTTGGATCTTCAAAGCCAGGTGGTTGTTGCACATATACTTCTTCCTCTAATTCACCATTGAGGAATGCACTTTTGACATCCATCTGATAGACCTTAAAATTTGAGTATGCTGCAAATGCTAGAAAAATTCTTATTGCTTCCAATCTTGCAACAGGAGCAAAGGTCTCATCATAATCAATGCCTTCTTCTTGTGAGTAGCCTTTTGCAACCAGCCTTGCTTTGTTTCTTATCACTATTCCATGTTCATCCATTTTATTCCTGAAGACCCATTTAGTGCCAATCACTGACCTATCCTTTGGAGGTGGCACTAGTTCCCATACATTGTTTCTCACAAATTGATTCAGTTCCTCCTGCATTGCAATTATCCAGTCAGGATCTAGCATAGCTTCTTCAATCCTTTTTGGCTCATTCTGAGACAGAAAACAAGCAAATAAGCATTCATTCATAGTTGCTCTTCTTGTCCTCACACCTTCATCAGGATTTCCAATGATTTGATCAGCTGTGTGAGCTCTATTCCATTTTGTTTGATGAGCTCCATCTCTGTCACTTGAACAAGTTTCCTCCTGATTGAGTGGATTACCATTAGTTGCTGATCCTTGAGAATCTCCCCCTGAGTAAGTGCTAGGGTTGTGTGGAGAATTCTCAAGTTGAATATGGCTGAAATCTTCATTCACTTTTTCCACATTAGTTCCATGTGAGATGTCCATATGTGATCCTTCATGAGCATTGACATCATTGTCAACTGCAACAGTTTCAGGCTCTATTTTATTTTCAAATCTTAAGGTGTCACAGTTTTCACCTTCCAGGTTCATAGCAGGAAATTTGAGATCATCAAATGTCACATTTGTACTTTCCATAATTCTTTGTTGATCAATCACATATATTCTGTAGACAGTCTTGTCTAAAGAGTATCCCACAAAGATTCCTTCATATGCCTTAGCTTCAAATTTCCCAAGGTTATTAACATCATCTTTGAGAACAAAGCATTTTGTTCCAAACACATGCATGTATCCTACAGATGGTCTTCTATTTGTCATGATGTGATAAGGAGTTTTTCCAACTGGTTTTGTGATTAGTGTTCTGTTTTGAGTGTAACATGCAGTTCTAACAGCTTCAGCCCAAAAACTGGTTGGTAAATTTGCTTCAGCTAGCATGGTTCTTGCAGCTTCAATAAGTGTTCTATTCTTCCTTTCAACCACTCCATTTTGCTGTGGAGTTCTTGGAGCTGAGAATTGGTGAGTGATTCCTTTTTCTTTGCAGAATTCATTGAGTACAGCATTTTTGAATTCTGTGCCATTGTCACTCCTTATGGCAACTACAGGAGTAGGGCCTTTATCCAATCTCTTCAAGTTTTCAACAATGATTTCAGGAGCTTCACTTTTTGAGTGCAAGAATTCTACCCAAGTGTACTTTGAAAAGTCATCAACCATAACTAGGACAAACCTTTTCTTAGACATGGACATAACATTTACTGGTCCAAATAGATCTATATGAATTAATTGCAGTGGTTTGGTTATTGAGGTGAATTCCTTGCTTTTGTGACTTGACCTTTTCATTTTTCCTTTCTGGCATGCCTCACACAATCCTTCTATGCAGAATTCAAGTGTGGGCAAGTCCTTCACTAATTCTCTTTTGACTAGAGAATTAATGTTCTTGAAGTTTAGATGAGACAACCTCTTGTGCCAAAGCCAACTTTCATTCTCTGTGGCTTTAGTGTAGAAGCAGCAAATCTTTTCCTTGTTTGCAGAGTCCAGATCTGCTACAAACAGGCTTCCTTTCCTTACTCCTTGCAGATTAATCTCCCTAGACTTCCTGTGTGTTATTAGACACAGATCCTTTTCAAACTCCACCTTCAGATCTTTATTGCAGAATTGAGTGATGCTGAGAAGGTTGTGCTTCAAACCACTGACCAGGGCTACATCTTCAATGACAACATTTCCATGAATCAATTTGCCATATCCCATGGTGAAACCAATGCTGTTGTCTCCAAAGGTCACCATTGGGCCAGCCTCTTCTCTGAATTGTGACAGCAGGGCCTTGTCACCAGTCATATGCCTTGAACATCCACTGTCCAGAATCCACATGACCTTCTTCTTACCTGTGCCCTGCAAATAAACACAAATCAAGTTTTCTTTGGTACCCAAACCAGGTTTGGTCCTTTGTGCTTAGAGATATGAATATCATTCCTTTTCTTAGCATTCCTAGTTGCCTGCACATGCATGTTCTCAGTCTTCTTATCCTGACATTTTGCTTGATTGATGCTTTCAGAACTAGATGCATGTTTAGGTGACATAGAATGTTTTCTTTGCTTTACAGGACTTGTAGATTTAGACCTAGAATTATTGATGTTCAGATTCTGACTTATGCATCCATCAACAAATTGTTTTCTGAGCTTAAAACAGGTAGTCATGATATTCATGTTACATGGCATACAGTCAAACTTATCACAGAAGTTATGTTCATCATGCATCAAGGATTTAACATGACCACAAGCATACTCACTATTTCCAACAACAGGCTTTTTGCACACATGTGTAAGATGATTTGTTGAACCACAATTTTTACAAATCTTTCTTGGAGCATTATGAATAGGTGCATAATTGTTGTGTTTGTTGATGCCTACTTTTCCATTTCTGTTGGTCTTTTTCTTCTTGGTATGCATGATGCCATTTTTCAGATCAGTTTGTTTGGTTTTAAGTTGTACAGGAATGGACTTGATTTTGATTGTGAATTCATCTTTTTCAATAAAAGGCTCATGACTTTTAGTCTCTTCCTTATCTTCATCATTCAACTGCTGTTTGATGACCATGCTAACCTCATCAAATTCACCAGTTGCTTTCTTGAAGATTGGTCCTTCAACATTTTTCAAAATGTGAGGGTTCCCAGGAATTTCAATTTTCTTTTCTTTTATTGAAACAGATTTCTTCTTTTTGAGATTATCATAATCAAAACCAATCCCAATTCTAGTGTTTTCCTTATTCTTCTCATGGAACTCTTGAACTACAGTTGCTGAGTTTTGATAAGATCTGATCTTTAGCTCATTTTCAGAAATTTGTTCTTTAAGAAATTTTTCAATTTGTTCAGAACAAACAACCTTATTTTTCAGATATTCATTTTCCTGTTTCAGGTTCTCCAGAGTTATCACAGACAATTCCAAAGCTTCATTCCTAGCAGTTAGTTCATCATTTATTTTCACTAATCTAAAAATTTCCTCATATGCAGCAGTCATACTGTTATGAATATTAAACATTTCAATGCTCAATTCTTCCACAGTTTTCTTATATTGTGAGTTTGACATGTCAAGAGAGATTAATGAGGGTACCTGAGATGTTGAGGATGAAGATCCATTTTCTGAGTTGGCCATAAGTGCCACATTTCCATATTCTTCTTCTTCATCTTCATCTGTGTCATCCCAGCATTTTCCTTCAACAATATAAGCCTTTCCTGACTGCTTTTTGAGAAGAGCTTCATACTTGGCCTCCAATTCCAAGTAATCTTTGTCTTTCTTAACTGCTTTGGGTTTTCTACACTCAGTTGCAAAGTGTCCAAGCTCATTACAGTTGTAGCATCTTATCTTGGATCTATCAACTGTTCCAGTTTTATATCCATCATTTGTGTTGCTTCTTGTTGGATTCTTTCCTTTGCTGGAGGACTTGAAAGGTGGCTTATGTTTGAAACTTTTGTTTCTTTTGAATCTCAAATTTCCAAACTTCTTTGCCATGTAGGCCATGGTTTTGTTGTCCATGCTTTCAAGTTCTTCAATGGTGTAGAAATCCTCATCTTCTGACTCACTGTTGATAGAGTCCTTTTCTTCCTTTTCCTGTTCTTCAAGTCTTTCATTCTTTTCCTTTTTGCTTGTACCAGTCTTCACTATTGTAGATGGCTCCTTTGCAACCAAGGCATTTGAGACATTTGCCATTTTTCCTCTATTTGCCAAAATGGCCTTCTTTTGATGAAACTCAAGTTCATATATCTTTAGTATTCCATAGATGGTCTCTAATGGCAATTTTGTTAAGTCTCTCCCTTCTCTTATTGTAGATATTTTGTGTTCCAAGTGCTCTGGAAGAGTCAACAAAAACTTCATGTTCTTCTCCTTTGTTTCATAATATTTCCCATGAAGTTGAAGGTCATTGATTANTAATATTTCTCATGAAGTTGAAGGTCATTGATTAATTTATTAAACCTCTCAAAGACTTCAGTTATGCCTTCATTGGGTTTTGACATAAATGCTTCATACTGAGAAACAAGAAGCTGCCTTTGATTTTCTCTTACCTCTTCAGTTCCTTCACACAGAATCTCTATTGTCTCCCAAATGTGTTTGGCAGATGTGCAATTTACAATATTGTTGTACATCACAATATCCAAGGACTCAATCAAGATGAGCATCAAACTATTGTCTAGAGACACTTTCTCTTTCTCTGTGTCTGTGTACTGAGATGGGTCTTTAGGTATCCATGTAGCAGGAATAACTTCAGACCCACTAGTAGTTTCAGGAACAAGAGTCACTGGCATGAAGGGGCCATTCTTTAATATTTCTGGATACATTGGATTTGCAGTCTTTATGAACAACAACATCTTCTTCTTCCATAGAATGTAGTTTTCTCTGTCAAAAGTAGGAATCTTGATACTNTTAAGTCTCTCCCTTCTCTTATTGTAGATATTTTGTGTTCCAAGTGCTCTGGAAGAGTCAACAAAAACTTCATGTTCTTCTCCTTTGTTTCATAATATTTCTCATGAAGTTGAAGGTCATTGATTAATTTATTAAACCTCTCAAAGACTTCAGTTATGCCTTCATTGGGTTTTGACATAAATGCTTCATACTGAGAAACAAGAAGCTGCCTTTGATTTTTTCTTACCTCTTCAGTTCCTTCACACAGAATCTCTATTGTCTCCCAAATGTGTTTGGCAGATGTGCAATTTACAATATTGTTATACATCACAATATCCAAGGAATCAATCAAGATGAGTATCAAACTATTGTCTAGAGACACTTTCTCTTTCTCTGTGTCTGTGTACTGAGATGGGTCTTTAGGTATCCATGTAGCAGGAATAACTTCAGACCCACTAGTAGTTTCAGGAACAAGAGTCATTGGCATGAAGGGGCCATTCTTTAATATTTCTGGATACATTGGATTTGCAGTCTTTATGAACAACAACATCTTCTTCTTCCATAGAATGTAGTTTTCTCTGTCAAAAGTAGGAATCTTGATACTGCTTAACTTCTGAGAACTCATCTTAGATCTTTAGTCTGTAATTATGTTTACAGCCTGCTCTGATACCACTTGTTAGGAATTTAGAAACCCAGAAGTTATAGAGGGGGGGTGAATGTATACTTCAAAATTTTCTTGTTTAGAAGATGAACTTGTTCGAATCTTGAAGAACTGATGAAATTACGATAGTGTTTATCAAGATATATAACAATAAATAAGGTAAACACAGATGTAACTTTCAATCTAATTTGTATTAGAATGAACTTTGCTACAATCTGAAATTCAGTTTGAATTTCAGCTTCTCTTCT
>QRFB01005099.1:17698-41735 GCA_008931105.1 Oenanthe javanica
TTTAGCTAAAACTAGAAATAGACAGAGATTGCTTTACATTTGACTAATGACTATTTCTAGCTAACATTGCTGTGACAGTCTGCTCCATCCTGCCTTATTTCTTCTGTCACTTTTCTTGACTTATCTTCCCAGCTGCATTGTAGACTTGTCTCTATCTGTGCAGGTTTGACTTATCCTGCATAAACAGAGCTGCAACATCATCTGTCTTGTTCTGCAATTCTTCCTTGAAACTAGCTTCTTTTGCAGTCGAGTACTCTTCTTGAAATTGATTCGATAAGTCAAGGAGATTGACTTCTCGAACAGCTGTGACTTCTCGATTGGTCCTGAATACTTGATTTCTCGAATGACTAGACTTCTCGATCGCATACTCAGCTTGATAACTTCTCGATCAGACTAGACTTCTCGAATACATGCTTGATATTGACTTCTCGAATGACTCAGCCTTATTACTTCTCGAATGCTCCATTTGCTAGCTTCTCGAATTGTTTATTTTCACTTCTCGAATGACTCATAATTAACACTTCTCGATTGGCTTCAATACTTGACTTGTCGAATGACTGACTTCTCGATCGAGTACTGAGAAGATAAGAGTTTTGAGACTTCTCAAAATGTTTCCACAGTTCTGACTTCTCGACCAAGTAATTTGTCTTAGTAGAATTCTCAGATAACTTCTCTTATTTTTTCACGGTCTTCTTTGTCTGGTTACATGATTCAACTTGAATCTTCTAACTGACTTTATTTCTGACTTTATTTACAATTTGAAGGTAAACAGAGAAAACTTCTATCTGCAAATTACACATGAATAACTAAGTCACTAGTCTATTACAGAAGTACAAACTGAGTTACAGCAAGACAAATAATTAAATAGGATAGACTTGGTTTAAGTCCAACATCGGTCCTTCTGCAATCACCACAAATAAAAAAAATACAAAAATAAAATCCTAAACAAGATGTGCTCTAAGTGTACATGAAGTGCATGATGCAACACATAATTATTATCTAATTAAATTAATTAAACTAATATATTTATATCTTTAAAAATATGAATAAATTAGGTGAAAGAAGAGTACCCGAAATAGTGCAATAATTAATTCCGTGAGGAACTAACTCAAGCTAGAATTAGGAACCTGCACCTGAAAAATTAAAATAAAATAAGTCAAATAACAAAAATATTTTTATTTTATTTTTATTCAATTACGTTAACACGTAAAAGAAATAAAATAAAATAAAAATAATTAATTAAAATCAAAGAAAATCCTACAAGTGACTAATGTCACTGCAAATGCCAACTGACCAGGGGTTCACAAAATGTCACGACACGCGTTAACTAATTAAACAAATTTACTATATAAAAAACTAATTAAACTAATAATTAAAAAAAAGCTAGCTAATTAATATACTCCCTCCGTTCCATCCATTTGTTTACATTTCGGAGAGAGTGTCCGACAGACATTTTAAGGTGCATATAAAGTATAGTTCCATAACTTATTTTTTAATTTTTTTCTCTGAATAAAAATTTAAACATTAAATTATCATCGAAGTTAAATGTACCTTTATAAACTTTCCCAAACCCGCCTTTTCCAATCATCAAATCATCATCGAAGTTAAATATCGCACGCTGCATCTGATCAAGTGAGAAACGATAACACAGTTCTCGTGTCTGTGTAGACAATGATAAGAGTCGGTTATTTTGCTCAGTAAGTTCTTCTTCTTGGAGTTGTCGGAACTTATGAACCACAAAATTTAAGAAAATGATGAGAATAATCACACCATTTACGATCATGTTGGTATATCCAAATAGAAATTCCCAACTGTGAGCCATTGTACCACAAGTGCAGACAGACACTAGATGCCCATAAATATTTTGTAATGACAGCAAAACTCTATATCCCACTGCCCAATTCTAAAAAATGATGGAGGAGGTACAAGGCTCATTTCATGGAAATTATCCCAACTCTTTGAAATATCCACCTGTGGTTGACTGAGTGACTTCCTATTTTAATGAAGACCAACCATACACAAATTATCTTACGTTATCATGTCAATAACCCAGCAGCACAAGTAGATTTGAATTTGAGACGAGTCAAATCTGATGACTCTAAATATATCATTTGAATAAATTCAGAATTTAAAATCAAATATAAGTTTCCAAACCGGCAATTAATAATAATAAATTTTAAGAGTGTACACGGTTTGGCTACCCCGACCAATCCAATTCAAACCGGTCATTTTTGTCCCGATCCAAACCGACTTTTTCCAACTCAATGTATATTCAGATTGAAAAAACATTAACCCGGTTTTAATGGGTTGGATATGAGTTTCGATTTTTAAAAACCGATCCAATCCAACCCGATCCGATTAAAAATAAGATAATTAATAAATAACCCAAATATCCAATATATCAATCCATCCGATTAAAAATAAGATAATTAATAAATAACCCAAATGTCTAATATATCAGTCCAACTCATTAGCATTTAGTATTAGTCCATACTCCACACACTCCAGTTTTCTATTACACTATTATTGTGTATTTGTATTACACTATTAGTACTCACCTCATTTGTGTTTTACAATATTATTTAAGACATATTTTATTTGTATTGCATTCATGATTATAATATTTTGTTGAACTATATTCAATTTCTTTTGAACTTTTATTTTCAGTTTTATTTTTCTTTTGATAAAAAATTTATTTATATATTTTTTAATCCGATCCAAACCGATTTAAACCGAAATATATTACAGTAAATGGGTTGTTTTACAAATTACATTTTCATGTATTGGGTTGAAAATTTACAAATCCGATTAAATTAGATTAGGTCGTTAAAAATCAACTACCCATCCAACTCGATCCGTGCCTAATAAATCTGGTGTATGCTACCTAGGAGTGAATACACTGGTCGTTGGTAAAGATATTTGAGAAGTAGCGTTGAGAGGTGAATCGAGTTTTTCCCTTGAAAAGGGCGGCGGCCACTTGGGCTGAGGGAGTGTAACATCTCTGCTCAGCATCAAAACCACTCTGGACATGCTTGGCCTGTCTCCTGGACTTGGTTGAACGCACAATAACCCAACTTGAATTACTCGAGATTGATCACATGATCCTATTGTGTCCTCACGAAACATTCTTAAACATTTCTCTTCTTGATCCGGTCTCCATCCCTACAAGTTGAATTTACGAGTATGATTATAGATTTTAAAACAATGAGAATTTACACAAATCTGGACACTTAATTCCAGTGGGGATATAAACAATCGGACCTTGTAATTGTCATTCCACATTGTCATTCCGCTTGCTATCTCTAGAAATAATACGCCGAAGCTATAAACATCAGATTTAACTGAGAATATCCCCGTAGTTATATACTCGGGACATATGTAGCCACTGCAGGAAGCCCAATAAAAAATAAAAAATGTTAGCTAATTCATAACAATGGAAGGAGAAAGTTTTAAAGTTTGATTTAGGAAAATTACATTTCGCCAACCACAGCAGATGTATTTATTTCACTTTCGCTTTCCCCCAAAATTCGAGCTAATCCAAAGTTCGAAATTTTTGGATTCATCTCAGAGTCAAGTAGAATACTGCCGGCACTCAGATTTCTATGGATAACTGTTGGTCTAGAGTCCTGGTGAAGATAGAGAATCCCTCTAGCTATACCCTTGATGATGTTGTAGCGTATTGGCCAATCCAATGGTTGCTGTCTGCTTTCTTTGTCTGTTCCAATCCAAGTGCAATGTTTATGGATCATGGTGTATTAAGCAGTAACAGTTGGACTAAATTAAATCCGAGAAAGGTAGTATGTCTATCAAAATATTCCATATAACAAAACATGAAATCAAAAAAGAAGCATCAACAACTCGAGAATGATCATATCAAATAGCAGATGATCTAAACTGTAGTTGGGCATGTACTATGTATTAACAACATTTGTCTCGCAAGTTTTTTTGTTAAATTTTGGCTATTCATCAAAAGATTTCCAATCAAAGGCAATACTCCATGTTCTCATTTGTGGGTGGTGTCAAACCCAAGTTCCACATAGAGGACATAATAGACAATTCTCTTGAATATAAGCATCAATATCGAACACCATCATTTCACCCATAACGCTTCAATTCTGTTATTCTACATATGTATTGCTTCAATTCTGTTGTGTGTTTTGATTGAAGAGTTCAGTGCTTTAGAACTGGACACTGATTTACATCTATATATATCACAGTTTCTGATGCCACTTGCTATGGCAATTTCCACTCACTACCCTACTGTTCTGAGATGAGATTCATCTTTCATACCCTTCTGAGATGCCCTATATTTCATAGTAATTTGAAATTTAACATATATACATGATGGTCCTCTAGTAAGGAATAATTGACTGTATTAGAGCTAATAAGATTGAGAACTTACTGTCTACTAGATGCTTCTTTAAGGTGTCCAGAGGCATATAATCATATACTAGAAGTCGATCGTTTGCTAAGCTGTACCCGATCAATCTCAAAACATTACGATGGCGAAGATTCCCCATATATTTGATTTCTGCCTGTAGTTAGAGAAGTGGTAGAGAGAGTTATTCATCTAGTTTACTTGAAAGTTGAACAGAAGAATAAAATTATACAGCTAACTCATCCTAAAATTTAATAAACAAAACTAAATGTAATGGGTAAAAACAATTAAAATTTGAAAAAAAGGTTAATACTAACCAACCACCGCTGGTAACCTCTGGCACTTTCACAGTCAAATTGCTTTACGGCAATAACCAGTCCAGTGCCCCATTCTACAGCAGCAAATGTGTTTTCATCAACCCAGCCCTTATAAACAACATTTAATCGTTTTTGCCCTATCACACTGTGAGGATGGAAATTCCTGGTAGCCACCCTAAGCTCATTGAATGTAAAACGCTTCAGCTTTGATGACTGCAGAACATTTTCCTGGTTCCAAGATTTCCGTGTCAAAGACGGAAATACTGGTAAGGAGCTTTTACGATTGTTGGCCTCTAATTTATTACTCTTAACTGACAGAACAGCAAAGCAATTAGCAAAAAAAAAATACAGTACACCGTTTCTTTATTAATATCATACTAGTACATGCTAGAAGTATGGTTAATCACGGACTGATGTCATGGTTTGGAATATGTTGAATGTGAACAAGGAGAATGTTGTTTCTAATTTTACATTCAACATTAACATGTTGATTTCAGGAACTGTATCAATGGTATACTACGAACGTACACATGCCATCATATTAAACAAAAATAAAAAGCCAACTAATTTTAATTTAGTGATCAAAATCCTATCTGTAATTTTAAGGATTCCAACTGAAAGATGGCTTCACAGGTTTGTTGAGATAAATCACTGCTATTGCTTCATCCAGGTAAGTTTCACAGGTTAATTGAGATGAAGCACAGCTATTGCTTCATCCAGGTAACTTTTGCGTACATACATGAAGAGTTTAGGTTTACCTGGGAACACACGAGCTGTAACTGAAAGAAGGCCACTCATCCTTTTTCTCAATGTTATCCTAACAGAAGACTGCTTTTTGTGATTCCAACCATTAGAAACATTTATAATCCCTTCTCCTGTATATTCATATTCTTTGCCGTGGTTAGTATCCTTCAACTTGGGAATTGAACAATCTACATCTTCAGTATAATCAATAGGCATCATCTCGACTAAAGGATATTGTGTGCTCTTTCTTTGCAATGTCAATGCAGACTCTAGACCAACCACAACCTCAGCCATAGTAGGACGGTTCTTGGGTTGATATTGCAAACACTTGATAGCAACATCCACATACACGTTTAAGGAATCAGGGGAAATGACCCCCTTGATATTGGGATCAGTTATCTGGTCAAGGAGTCCCTCCTTGAAGCAGTGTTGTGCCCATCCAGCTAAATTAATTTTCTCATCATCCAGACTTGTATCCACTGCTCGTCTTCCACACAAGACCTCAAATAACACGACACCAAATGCATAGACATCCGATTTCCTAGTCAACCTGTGAGTTGCAAGATAATATGGATCAAGATAACCGGGCGTGCCTTTCACATGGGTGCTTACATATGTAAATGTCTGATTTGCCGGACCTGTTTTAGACAATCCAAAGTCAGAAATTCTAGCTTCCAAATTCTCGTCCAGAAGAATGTTTGTGGTCTTTACATCTCTGTGTATGACTCTGCCCTCAATGCTTGTGCCAGTGTGAAGGTAATCTAGTGCATGTGCTGCCCCAACACAAATTTTAAGGCGCTGCTCCCATGATAAAGGAGGCAAAGAAGTATTGCCTTTATTGACCCTTTTATATAGATGATCAGCAAGGTTTCCGGAAGACATGTACTCATAAACTAGGATCATCTCCTCATGCTCGAAACAATAACCAACGAGAGGGGTTAAATGACTATGTTTAAACTGAGAAAGCATCTCAATCTCCGTGTAAAATTCCTTGCTTCCTTGCTTAGACATGGCTTTTAACCGCTTTATAGCGACAATCCTCTGTCCAAAGTCTATGTTCCCTTTGTAAACCATTCCAAACCCACCTTTTCCAATCACCAACTCCTTTTGGAAGTTGTTTGTTGCCAGTTGGATGTCTTGTAGTGTAAAACGACGACACAATTGTCTTACAGACAAAGGCAAGCAAGTAGTTTGCTGTGCTTCTTTTAGTTTCTGGAGCTTATAAACCAATACGTTCAATAGAGTGATGAGAATCACCACCCCACTTGAGTTGTCTGTCATTGGACAAAATGTGAACTAAATGGAGAAAGAGAAGAATCTAAGGTAGACTNTACGTTCAACAGAGTAATGAGAATCACCACCCCACTTGAGTTGTCTGTCATTGGACAAAATGTGAACTAAATGGAGAAAGAGAAGAATCGAAGGTAGAGACTTATAAGAATCTATGTAACAGAAGCTCAATAATAAAAAAATTTGACTGGAACACGGTCAAGGGGTGTTGATTATGCACATCATCAAGATCATTTGATTGATTATAAAACAACAACCAATCTAACAACAAAAGAAAAAGGAGGATTAAATTTAAAATAGTAGTATACAGATGAAACTTATAATTAGTGAAGCACAACCAAGACTATTCAATGGTGTCCTCAAAGCATAATGTAGGATGGTTTGGTGGAAAATCATAACACAGAAGTTTCTCAGAAATTTAGGACCACACCAGTCAACTGTGACCCAACTCTAAACACACTAGGACCCGAGTTTAAATAAAGTACTATATCTGTACATTGCTAAAGTACTATATCTTCACGTACAGGTATGTATGATCATTTAATTTATTTTTATTTATTTAATTTTTATTGACCGAGAATGATCTGTAATATAATTATGAGTTTGAATTGTTTTTATTATTTTCATTTTACTTACACTTTATTATAAAAAAAAGCATAAGCACTAACAATAAAAAAAAAGGAAAAAACATTAACAACAATTGTTATTATATTATCAAACCTTATTATTACAAACCAAAAATACAGAAATACATTATTTGCAAGAACAAAGAAATGCAGTGAGTTTGGCAAGATTAAAAAAAATACAAATGTCCACATATAAGGAATTAATCTGACTAACGATATCGTCGAAGGAGACGTACCTAGGACTTGATAATATTTATATATCATATCATATAACTCAAGTAAGATCATTTTTCTTAAAGTTTTAGAGCAATTCGAAGTAGAACCGCTATTTTAGTTTTCTAAAATATTTTAAAATAATGATTATCTTAAATATAAGAAATTTAAAAGTTATTTTATTTCAATAATATTCTCTATATTGATTCTCTATAATTTAAAAATAATTTTTATGTTTTATTAATAAAGCTATATGTAGCAGTGGAATATGGGGTTGTTTGGCTGCAGCTTATTTCCGGAAATAAGCCCTTATTTCCGGAAAAAAGTAGGGATGTATGTTCTTTTTCTGAAAATAAGTAACTTATTTTTTATTTTGAAAATAATATTTGATTTTAAAATTCTAAAATAAATATTTATCTTTAAAAAAAAAATGAAAATATGTAAAAAATGAAAATAAAATAAGTTACTTATTTTAAATTTAAGGAACCCCAAACGGCCACTATATAATATAAACACATGAAATGAGTCGAAGAAAAAATCCAACCCTTACGTAGAGAACCAAAATTGTCTCCCATATTTCCTCCACCTCATCTATCTTTTTTTTTTCCAATTCTTCCTCTCTTTTTTATCTCTTCCATACTAACTAAATATTATTTTTAAAATATAGAGAACAAATATAGAGAATACCGTTAGTAAAAAAGTTTTTTGATTACCTATATTTCGGAAAACCATTATTTTACTATTTTTTAAGTACCAACACACGCGTTATCGTTGGCCATGATGATCTTACATACACTTTCACATTGATCCTCAGGAATTTTTGCGTCCTTAAACGTAAAAGAGCCATGGTACCCCTTGCAGTCTTTTGTACATGCCTTTATGCACAGCTTCCGTTGCTTCTCAGGATTAGACCAATCTGAACCCACAGCTGATCCCATGATCACTAGCCACAAAACCAACATCACAATAATAATCTTACCACCCATATTAATTAGTCAGATCACCTGTCCTCCTACTTTTAAACTTATACAGAGTAATTAGTATATTAACTAATTTGAGGTTAGAAGTAGTATTTATATGTCTAACTTGGAATGAAATTTGTGATTATAAATAGCTCTTGAATTGCATGATGCAACTTTAATTGTGGAAATGAAAATTTGGTAAATGAAATTTGTGACTAGATAGCTCTTGATATGCATGATGCAACTTTAATTATGGAAATGAAAATTTGAAATATGTGTGCATGCATGCTTATATAGTTATATCTATCATCTTATTTATTATTTTGACAATCAATTAAAATTAGACAAGTGTTATTAGAAAAAAATTAAAAATAATTCGAGAACTCTAATATTTCTCAATTAACTTATGATTAATATATTAATTAATTTGGGGTTACCAGTAGTATTTATAAGTAAAGATGGAATAAAATTTGTGACTACAAATGGCTCTTGAATTGCATGATGCAACTTTAATTATGAAAATGGATCACAATTATAACCGGTTAGCTAGGGAGCACCTCTAGATGATTGTGTTGGGCATCTGATCAATACGTATAATTGTATAAAATTCCTAGTCCTTGCCTGTAAACAATACATCACATCAGTGGAGTAGCAATATTTCTTGATGAGATCATACCTTTTGCTTCAGGCAAATGGCGGGGTCAAGATTTTTGTTTCGTACGGGAGAAATTAGAAACCAAACTAAAATTCAAGTGAAGGTGTGGTTTTTGTTCTTGGTAACTATATTTTACACGGTTTCAATCAGTTGATAATTTTATTTCAATTTGCAGTTTGATATTTAGTATTCCTGCTATTAATTATCACCTGTTGGATTGCGTAGTTTATGGCCGTGTTTGAAAGTTACAGGTTTGGGGGAAATTAGAGTTGATAGGATGAAACCTCTAATATTGATGTTTGATAGTTAGCTGTTTGAAACAGCTGTTTGGACTACTGTTTCTACTGAAGTACTACTATTAAATTCAGTGTGTTGGTCAACCCCGCGTTTCCGTAAGCAAGAGTTTATATTTTATCAATGATTGCTGTTATTAATATATTCTTCATCAGATAAATCCTCTTCTCTTATTTGTTGTTAAATTTGGTTCTTGTAGTAAATCAAATGAGATTGATTCTTTACATCATACAAATCTTCTAAATTGTATACTTACTATCGTTATTAGTTTATTTGATATAGCATTATTGGTTTCTTTGTTTAACATTAGTTTTTCTCTCGAACTCTGCTCGACTGCTTCAATGACAGACAACCCAAATGGGGAGGTGATTCTTATCACTCAATTGAATATCTTGGTTTATAAGTTTCAAACTGAACTCCAAGAAGCACAAACCAAACTCCAAAAATTGGAAGCTAAACTCCAAGAAACAGAGAAAACCAAACTCCAAGAAGCACAGCACACTAGCTAGTCATTTACCGTTGTCTGTATGACAATTCTGACATCGTTTTTCATTTAATGAAATCTAATGGGCAACAAATAACTTCCGGGAAGAATCCGTGATTGGGAAAGGTGGGTTTGGATTGGTTTATAAATGTATCATTGACTCTAAAGAGGGGACTGTTGCTATAAAGCGGTTCAAATTAATGTCTAAGCAAGGAAGCAAGGAGTTTCAAACAGAAATTGAGATGCTTTCCCAGTTTCAACACAGCAATTTAGTCTCTCTTATTGGTTATTGTGATGACTGTGAGGAGTGATCCTAGTTTATGATTATATGTCTCGCGGTACCCTTGCTGATCGTCTACATAAAAAGTTGAAAAAAGGTGATAGTTCTTTTCCTTCTTTATCATGGGTGCAGCGCCTCAAGATTGGCATCGGAGCAGCACATGGACTAGACTACCTTCACACTGGTACACGCACCGAGAACAGAGTTGTACACAGAGATATCAAGACTACAAACATTTTGCTCGATGAGAATTTGGCAGCTAAAATTTCAGACTTTGGATTGTCCAAAATAGGTCCAGTAAATCAGACATATACATATGTAAGCACCCGTGTCAAGGGCACACCCGGTTATCTTGATCCATATTATGTCTCAACTCACAGATTAACCAGAAAAACTGATGTCTATGCCTTTGGTGTAGTGTTATTTGAGGTTTTGTGTGGAAGACCAGCATTGGATATGAGTCGGGATGAAGAGCAAATGAACTTAGCTGGATGGNGTGTGGAAGACCAGCATTGTATATGAGTCGGGACGAAGAGCAAATGAACTTAGCTGGATGGGTACAACACTGCTTCAAAGAGGGATTCTTGGACCAGATAACTGATCCCAGGCTCAGGGGGGACATTCCCTCTGATTCCTTAAACACATATGTGGACATTGCTATCAAGTTTTTACAATACCAACCCAAGCACAATCCTACTATGGCTGAGGTTGTCGTTGGCCTTGAGTCCAGTGGCGGACCCAGAAATTTTTTCCACTGGGTTCCTTATATAAATATTTAAATAAAAAAATTCGATAATAATAAAAAAAAGTATGAAATCCATAAAATTAAGAAAGATTTACATGCTAGAGTTGTTCCCTACATGTTTTCATCTTTTGAAAACGATCTATTACATCATTATTAGTAACTTTAGCAAGAGCTTCTTTTTCTATAGCCGAAATAAGACAATCACTTAAATAATCATCACCAATTCGATTGCGCAAGTCCGACTTCACAAGTTTCATTGTTGAAAAGCACCTCTCTACTGTTGCAGTTGCAACTGGCAAAACCAATGCAAGCTTTAGTAATCGATAGAGTAAAGGATAAGAAAGATGTTTTTTTGTTTGTACCATCACTCTAGCAAGATCAGCAATACCATTCAAATGAGCAAATCTTCCATCTTCTTTCACATTATCAATATAGATGACAAGTTCATGCTCAATAGCAGTCCTCTCCATAGAACTAAAATCATTAGGATAAAATTCAACTGACCTCATCAATTGTAATGAGTCAAATGCGCCAAATGAATCACGTGGATCCAAAGTAGCCATACAAACTAGCAACTCAGAGTTCACTTCATTAAAATGATCATCAAACTCTGCAAGTTGCATATCCACAACGACATTAAAACAGTCAAAAGAATAATAATGTTCATATGTAATTCCTGTTTTTTGTCGTCTATTTTTTGGATTAATGTATGGATCTGCCATGTTCAATTTTTCTATACCATGTTTGTCACAAAAAGAAAATATCATCTCTAAAAGAGGAACTCAACCATCAAATCTAAACTTCTGCAATTGTCGTTTAGTTGATTTCACCATTGAAATAACATTCAAGATATCTTGATCTTTTCTTTGCAGTGCTTTTGTCAAATAGTCAATGAGCCCAAAAATCTGCAACATATATCAAATGCAAATAAAATACAAAATCAAAGGATGTAAAATATATTTGATGACCATTTGTTTGACGTTTTTGCACATCTTTTTCACCCTCCTTTTCAACATAGTTAAGCACATTAATAACATCCTGATATAAATCAATCAAACGCATAAGTGTTTTGTAATGAGAACTCAAACGTGTGTCTCCAGCTCTAATGAGAGAAAGCTCCTGATTTAATCCACGCCCAATTTCTCTTTCACCACATCCTATATCTTTCAACAATTTCTCTCTTTGACTATCTCGAATCATATCGGTCCGTTTGCAAGAACCACCAACCACATTTATTAAGACTGATATCATGTCAAAGAAATCACCAACAACAAAGTGTTTTTTTGCAATAACAACAATAACTAACTGAAGCTGGTGAGCAAAACAATATACATAATATGCCGAGCTATTTTCTCTCATAATTAAGGTTTTTAACTCATTAAACTCACCACGCATATTGCTTGCACCATCGTAACCCTGCCCTATAATATTTTTCAAACTCAAACCAAATTCAGCAAGTAAAGAATCAATAGCAGATTTAAGAGTCAAAGAAGATGTCTCTTTCATATGAACAAGACCAACAAATCTTTCTTTAATTGAACCACATGTATCATCAACATATCTCAAAACAACAGCCATTTGTTCCTTTTCAAAACATCACTAGACTCATCAACTAACAAAGCAAAAACACTCTCACCAATTTCTGCAAGAATAGATTTGAGTATTTCTTGTGCAAAACAATGACAAATATCTTTTTGAATCTTAGGAGACACCATTTGATTATTTCTCGGAGCATTGTTTAAGGTAACCTTCCGAACACTTTCATTTTGACTTTGAGTGTATTTTATCATTTCTAAAAAATGACATCTATACAAAGAGTTTTCAGACTCATCATGGCCACGAAAAGGTAGTGCATTATTCAACAAATATCTTGCAACATCAATTGAAGCATTTAATCGAATTCGATTCTCATTCTTCATGATATCACTTTGCTTATGAAAAGCAACAATAATAGATTGATGTTGTTTCATTAGAGCGTCACAATTTTTAACTGCCTTATTATGAACACTACCAACATCCCCAATATGAGATTTAAGTCTCTCCTGTATTTTATTCCAACCACAAAAACCTTCCAATATAAATGCATCACCCCAACCTTGTCTTCCAATATGATCATTAAACAAGTAACAAGGTAAACAAAAGAGTTTATCATCTTTTACACTATACTCTAACCAATCAAATTTTTCATACCATTTAGGATTAAAGTGTCCTGGTTTATCCCCTATCATCTGGTATGGATATTCATACCCTTCTGGTCTAGTAGGACCTCTAAGTATGTATGTCCGCTTGATTTCATCTCTTTGATTTGGATGATAATCTAAAATTCTTTTTCTGTCATACGGATCCGAAGGAAGTTCGTTCAAATCAATTATTTTAGGCATGGAAGGAGTAGGACTAGAATGAAACATATATACATTTTCTCTCAAGAATTCATTGGTAATGGGTTGAGATGGCTCTGACGATTTTCTTTTAAAGTATCTTTCCATTTTAAATCTGTAAATTGTCATAAAAATAAATATTAATAATATTTAATATTCCAGTTATAATTAAATTATTAATATTTAACAATTAACAATTAATTAATATTATTAATATTTAACAACCAACAAAATTAGGCATTTAATTTAAGCATCATATATTCATTAAAACAATTAATAAAAAATAATATAAAAAAACTTACCTTTACAAGTAAATTGAGCAAGGAGAAGAAAAAGAGACTAGGTCTGACTGTTAGTGCTTCTGCTTCACTCTTCACCTTTGCGCAACTAAGAGCCAGAAAGAATATTTAATTAGGTTTAGTTTTTACTTTTGATATAGTATGTCCACGTTTTTCTTTTTAGTTTTGTAGTATTTATTTGGGCTAATTACTAATATTAGGTTAATGGGTTTTTTTTTCTTTTTTAATTCTTTGTGGGCTTTTTAATTCTTCGGTGGTGATTTTCAATGTTAGATACAAATATATATACAGGAACATGATAGTAGTACACGTGCTTCACAAAAGTTGAGGGTTCCTCACCCAAATTTTAGCGGGTTCCTAAATAAAAATTATTAAAAAAAATTCTTGTGCTAAAAATTGAGTGGGTTCCATGGCACCCCTTTACAACACTTTGGGTCCGCCCCTGGTTGAGTCTGCATTGGGATTGCAAGTGAAGAGTGCAGATTTTTCTTTATTCGAGATAATACCTACTGACTATCCCCAGGAAGAAGTAGATTGTCCAATGTTTGAGGTGAAGAATACTGACCACAACTAAGGATATGAACTTACAGGAATAGGGACTGTAAAATGATTCCAATGGCTGGGATCAAAAAAGGCAGAACATGACATTTACAGAAAGGATCAGTGGTCTTTTTTCAGTTACAGCTTAGGCATTCTCAAGTAAACCTAAAATCTTAATATGTCAATATGTACAGAAAGTTGATATGTCAATATGTGCTTACTGGTACAGAAAGGATCAGTGGTCTTTTTTCAGTTATTCTTACCAGTTCTCCTTACCAGGATCATATATTATTCTAACATTCCTCTCATAATATTGAGGGTGGCAGGGAGTCGAACCCGAGACCCCTGCCCATTGGAGTTCTGGTACCATGTTCAGTTCCCAGTTCTCCGAGGCATATCTTGAGGCGTTGAACCCACGACAGAAAGTTCCCAGTTCTCCGAGGCATATCTTGAGGCGTTGAACCCACGACAGAGTTGGCACAGACTTGTTGCCTTGTCTTACCCTTTTATATAGATGATCAGCTAGCAGTGGCGGATCCAGGAATTAATCTCAGTGGGGTCCTAATATAAAATAAAAATAAATATCAATACGGATACTATAATGCTTAATAACGTACAAGAATGATATAAATAAGAAATGTTTTACATACTAAAGTTGCTCTCTATGAGTTTTCATCTTCTGAAAACGAATTATTACATCTTCATTAGTAACATTAGCAAGCGCCTCTTTTTCTATAGCCGAAATAAGACAATCACTTAAGAATTCATCACCAATTCGATTGCGCAAATCCGACTTCACAAGTTTCATTGTAGAAAAGCACCTCTCCACTGTTGCGGTTGCAACCGGCAAAACCAAAGCAAGTTTTAGTAGTCGATACACTAAAGGGTAAGAAATATGCTTTTTAGTTTGCACCATCACTCTCACAAGATCCCCAATGCCATTCAAATGTGAAAATCTTCCATCTTCTTTCACATTATCAATATATATGATAAGCTCATGTTCAAGAGTCATCCTCTCCATTGAACCAAAATCATCAGGATATAATTCAGCTAGCCTCATCAACTGTAACGGGTCAAATGCACCAAATGAATCACGTGGATCCTAAGCAGCCATACAAATGAGTAATTCAGAGATGACCTCATTAAAGCGGTCATTAAATTCTGCAATTTGCATATCAACAACAACATTAAAACAGTCAAAAGAATAATAATGTTCATATGTGATCCCTGTTTTTTGTCGTCGATTTTTTGGATTAATATAAGGCTCCATCATGTTCAACTTTTCAATGCCATGTTTATCACAAAATGAAAAGATCTTTTGCAAAAGGGGATTCCATCCATCGAGTCTAAACTTTTGTAGTTGTCTCTTAGTTGATTTCACCATTGACATAGCATTCAAGATATCTTGATCTTTTCTTTGTAAAGCTTTTGATAGAGATTCAGTGAGTCCAAAGATGTGTAACATCAAGTGCAAATAGAAAACAAAATTGAAAGATGTGAAATATATTTGAAGACCATTTGCTTGACGTTGTTGTAAATCTTTGTCACCCTCTTTTTCAACATAGCCAAGGACATCCATAACAGTTGGATACAAATCTACCAAACGCATAAGTGTTTTGTAATGAGAACTCCAACGTGTATCTCCGGCTCTTATTAGAGAAAGCTCTTGATTCAACCCACTTCCAGTTTCTGTTTCACCAAGGCCTATCTCTTTTAACAACCTCTCTTTCTAACTATCTCGAATCATATCTGTTCGTTTGCAAGAACCACCAACCACATTTATCAAAACCGCTATCATGTCAAAAAAATCACCTACAGCAAAGTGTTTTTTTGCAATTGCCACAACAACTAACTGAAGTTGGTGAGCAAAACAATGTACATAATGAGCTGAATTGTTTTCTTTCATGATTAGAGCTTTCAACCCATTAAACTCACCACGCATATTGCTTGCACCATCATAACCCTGCCCTCTAATCTGTTTGAAACTCAATCCAAATTCAGCAAATAAGCAATCAATAGCACATTTGAGAGTTAAAGAATATGTCTCCTTTACATGAACAAGACCAACAAATCTCTCCTTAACCATTCCACATGCATCATCAACATATCTAAAAACAATAGCCATTTGTTCTTTTTTAGATACATCACTAGACTCATCAACTAACAAAGCAAATACGTCATCACCAATTTCGGAAAGAATAGAGTTGAGTATCTCTTGTGCAAAGCAATGACAAATATCTTTTTGGATGCTAGGAGACACCATTTGACTATTTTTCGGGACATTTTTTAATGTAACTTTACGGACACTTTCATTTTGATTTTGTGTGTACTTTATCATTTCCAAAAAATGTTCCCTATGTAGAGAATTTTCCGACTCGTCATGACCACGAAAAAGTAATGCACCATTCAACAAATATCTACAAACATTGATTGAAGCATTCAACCGAATTCGATACTCATTTTTTGCAATATCACTTTGCTTATATATTGCAACGACAATAGATTGGTCTTGCCTCATTAGATCATCACATTTTTTAACTGCCTTATTATGTGAACTACTAACATCTCCTACATGAACTTTAAGTCTATCCATTTTATTCCAACTACAAAAACCTTCCACCACAAATGCATCACCCCCTCCCTGTCTTCCAACGTGATCACTAAATAAATAACAACACAAACAAAAGACTTTATCGGCTTTCACACTATACTCCAACCAACCACCATATTGATCAAACCATGTATTATTAAAACGCCTTTGTTTACCCCCTATCATTGTATATGGAAATTCATGACCACGTGGTTGACAAGGTCCTCTAATCAAGTATGTCCTCCTTATTTCATCCCTTTGATTAGGATGATAATCTAAATTTTTTTTCCTTTCACATGGATCCGAAGGAAGTTCTTTCAAATCAATTAGTTTAGGCATTGAAGGCGTAGAACTAGATTGAGAAATATTTATTCTCGATGATTGTCCAATAGATGGTTCTGAGGTTGGAGGTTGAGGANATCAATTAGTTTAGGCATTGAAGGCGTAGAACTAGATTGAGAAATATTTATTCTCGATGATTGTCCAATAGATGGTTTTGAGGTTGGAGGTTGAGGAACATTTATTCTTAAGAAATATCTTTTCATTTTGAAGCTGTTAATTGCAAAAAAAAACAATAATTAATTAACCATTTTATTTATTAAAATTGGACTACAGACTACTGATTAAGTGGTTTAAACTATCATTTTTCATATTGGACTACTCTGGTCTCTGCTAAGTGCTAACAATTTCAGATAGATAAAATCAAACTACTAACAATCTAAACATCTAAATATAAAATATTTAACCATGTAAAGATATAACAACAAAAATAAATACCTAATTAAATAAAAGAAAAGCAACTAACCACTAGCAGGTGATAAGAAACTCGGAAGAATCCAAGAGAGGCAGCCAGGCAGGCAGTTTGGTAGCAGATATCGAGTATGGCTCGTCACTATCGCCACTAGACTGGAGACATATTTTCAAATTGGGGGAAAAGTAGACAAGTAGTATTGGGTCGTATGCTTCTTTCTTTTCTTTGTTAACAAATAACATGTTATTTGTGTTTGATATTTTTGTTGGGCTTTAATTTTTGTTTGGGCTTACAAAGTGTGGTGAGTTTATGGGTTCCTACATTTTTTCAGTGGGTTCCTCCATAAATCTTAGTGGGTTCCTAATACACTATATAAAAATTTTATAAGGTACTGGTCCAAGTTGAGTGGGGTCCGGTCCACCCCCTCATAATACTGTGCATCCGCCCCTGTCAGCTAGTGTACCACCCAACATAAATTCATAAACCAAAATCATCTCATAACCATCATCACAATAACCAATCAAAGACACCAGATGGCTGTGCCGAAGTTTTGAGAGCATCCCGATCTCTAAAAACTCAAAATGACCATATCGTGTTCTGAAAGCAGTTTTTGGGATATCTTCTTCTGCAATTTTCAACTGATGATAACCTGATCTCAAATCAATTTTTGAAAACACACGTGCTCCTTGTAATTGGTCAAACAAATCATCCACCCTTGGTAAGGGATACTTGTTCTTTATTGTAACCTGATTCAACTTGCGATAATCAATACATAACCTCATTGTACCATCTTTCTTTTTAACAAACAACACTGGTGCACCCCACGGAAAAACACTTGGACGAATAAAACCTTTTTCCAACAACTCTATTAATTGCTTCTTTAGTTCCTTCAATTCCGTCGGCGTCATCCTATATGGAGAATTTGAAATTGGTGTTGTACCGGAAACAAGCTCAATATGAAATTCTATATCTCTATCAGGTGGCATTCTGGATAAGTCTTCTGGAAATACTTCGGGAAAATCCTTAACCACCGGAATATCTTCAAGTTTACCCGTATTTGTAGTGGTATCAATAACATGAGACAAATAAGCATCACAACCCTTTCTGATCATTTTNGTATCAATAACATGAGCCAAATAAGCATCACAACCCTTTCTGATCATTTTAAAAGCACTAATCGATGAGATCAAACAGTTTGGTATCATTTCACGATCCCCACAAAATAAAACTCTACCATTCCCAGGAGAATCAATTATAACTTCTTTGGTATAACAATCCACCTTAGCCCGGTGTCTAGACAACCAATCCATGCCTAATATTATATCAAACTCACGGAAAGGTAGCACTATCAAGTCTACATTCAACTCTGCTTCACCTATTCGAATAAGACAATCTCGATATACTTTGTCCACAACTACAACCTCTCCCAATGGAGTACTAACATTTACTTTATGATCTAGCGTGTCGTGATTTTGATGCATATGAGATGTCAACTTAGATGATATGAATGAATGAGTAGAACCAGGATCAATAAGAACATAAACTTCAAATTTGTGGAAAAAAACTTTACCAGTAATCACTTCTGGTGCAGCTTCCGCTTCATTTCTTGTCAATGCAAAAACTCGTGCCTGTGTCTGTGGCTTAGAGCTCTGAGCTTCAGACTGGCCTATGCTACCCCCAACACTAGTAGCCTTGCCTCGACCTCTACCAAAAGATGTTCCACCTCCTCTGGTTCCCGTGTTCTGAACAGTTGGCTCTGAAGCGGCTTGTAAAGAGCTTGACCTATTTGGGCATTCCCGAACAAAATGTCCTTTATCACCACAAAAATAACATCCCCCTGTAATCCTTCTACATTCTCCAAGATGTTGTTTTCCACAATGTGGGCATGTAGTCTTGGCTTGCATAGGTGGTGCCTGATTTCTATTGGCATTTCCGAACACATATGGCCTTCCACCCCTAGATCCAGATACACTTCCCCTTGTAAATGATTGTGCCGGTGCACTAAAATTCTGACGCTTCACTGGTCTCCCACTCGAATCGCCTGAAAACCCCAATCCTTCTCTTTTTGGTCGCTGAAAGAATGTTGGTTTCTCCTTAATTAAACGTTCAGCCCTTATCGCTGCAGCCCTTAAGTCAGTATAAGTACGAAGATCTCCAGGAGTAATCTTACTTCGAATATCATATTTGAGACCTTCTTCAAAACACCTACATCGATCCCTTTCAGTTGAAACCATAGTCAATGCATAATGAGATAGCTGTGTAAATTTTACCTCATATTCAGCCACACTCATATTGCCTTGTTTTAAATTCAGAAACTCCCTCTGCTTTTCATCCTTGTATATCTCAGGCATGTACTTGTCTTTAAACTCACGTAGAAAGTCATCCCAAGTTAACACTGGTGGCTGAGTAGATGAGTTAGGAACAGTTTCCCACCAATCATAAGCATCTTCTTGAAGTAGTGACACTGCATAGTCGAACTTCTCCTCCAGAACACAACGCATCATATTGAATACCCTTTCAATTCTCTTCAACCATGTTTCAGCTTCAGCAGGATCAGTAGTACCTAAAAAATCAACAACCCCTAACTTCCTAAGCTCTTTATAGTTTCGCATTATTGGTGCAATTAAGGGTCCCTGAACTTCTTGTTCTATTTCTATATTTTGTGGATGCAAGTGTGCAGATGGAGCATGTGATGCAGTTCTAGACTGTTGTTGGCCAGATGCTCCCTGACTCCCTTGTGCATTTTCAGCTTGGTGTTCCATATGTCAGTGTCCTATAAATATATATGTGTTAGATAGGACATACCTACATGTTTATGAATGCACATATATGCATGTCCTAAGGAATCATATCCCTGCTCTGATACCAACTAAATATGACACCCTTGTACTATGAGATATCCATATCCGACTTATATAATAATATAAGCAAGTAGAACCAAGTGCCCAGCTAATTAATTCACAAAACCATATATATTACATATAACAAAACCATATCCTTATAGCGAATTACACACTTAAAGTATTACTCAAACGCATTACACACAACGATCAAAAGACTCAACTATATAACTAGATATATAAGTGCTGAGGAGTAGGGAGACTGGAGCACCAGTTGGCCGACCAACCTGTTACTTAAGCGCATATCTACAACTTCAAACTCTATATTATGCAAGATTTTAAACCATAGGTTCACCTGAAAAGTATTGTACTTTATATGAGGTACAACTCAGTGAATATAAATTATCACAGATTATATTTTAGTAGGTGAAACATATGTATAATCAATATACATTTAATCAAGTATTTACTCCATGTACATGTAAGCATATGACTCAGTGTTCCATTTTCTTTGTTATGACCCGTCATATCCTGTATCGCCCCGGGATTCCAAGTGTTTGGCCAAAGGCCCCATGTATAAACCCGAAGGTTTCCAAGTGTATGACCCGAAGGCCCCATGTTATAAACCCGAAGGTTTCCAAGTGAATGACCAGAAGGCCCCATGTTATAAACCCGAAGGTTTCCAAGTGAATTTGCAAATACAGGTATATGAAGGTCACAACGCCTTTATTAAATCCAAGTGTGTATGCATCCATGTATAACATGCTGAACCATCTCAAATAACAAGTCCCATAAAATAATCAATATACAGTCAATCACGGTATAACAGGAATCAAGTCTAACAAGTGTACAACCAACTTAATTATAACTTTATACAACAAATATTCACATAACTAGTATATTCAACAAGTCACACCTAATTTCAAATAAATAACATAAATATAAAATTTTTATAACATACATATAAATAAATAAATCTAAAATTTATACTCACCTTATATTATTATTGATCTGATAGGTAAATATATATGTCCAGCTTCTTTATCCAACAATATCTTTAGAACCTGTAAAAATAATACATCGTACATGACTACACAAACTAGATATAGGAATCAGTAGCCTTATTAAAACTAAATCCTTTTTTTTTATAGCCTAAGCAATAACATAACTTCTCACCTCATCGTGTTTTCTTTTAATCCGATTGATTTACTTGGATAACTTATACAGTCTCTTTGTAATAACCTTGCTCCGCTTCAAACTAAAGAAACCACTTGTTGGAGGCAACCGAGATAAGAACCGGTGTATCACTATAAACTTACAGGAAAAACTCTCGTTTTTTGTTCCTTGTAAATCTATTTCTCCCTCTCTCCGTTGTTCTCTTTCCCTAGATATGCTTAGAATTATATGACCCTAAATGTGTATGCTGTATATTTGGTATGTACTCCTCCACCGCCTCTAATAATTAATATTCTTCTTTTTTTTAACTAAACTTCCTTTAACTGGTACCAATATCTATGCTATTTGTTTTGCGTTTTCTACCTTATTATTATTATATTATCTAATTTGTTTTTTTTTATAACCAAAATGAAGGTGCTTCCGTTTACAAAAATGCATGTGTAGCCTTTGACTCCATTTTAACCATGTCCACGATTTTATACTAATTAATTATTATTAAAACCAAATTTTAGCTAACAAGCATACATTTTATTCAAATTAATACTAGTTATGCTTTTTCCAACTTAACACCTAATACCTAAACTCTGGCAACTAGTTCCCGAGTGACCATGTTGGTCGTTTTTAATCTAATATCAAGTAATTATTATTCTTTTAAATTAACACAATTTTAATCAACATTTTTTCTTATATATATATTAAATGGTCAGCTACATACCAATTTTTTTTTAATCAATCTTTGTTTCCTAATATAAATTTAGCTTTTCAAAATTAAATAGAAACATTACATTTAATTATTAATATTCAAATACAATGTTTAATTATATAAACACGTAGACATTTATTGAAATTAAAAACCTATAATTAACTATAAATTTCCCATTATCACGTACATGCAATTCACTACTGGTACATTATAATCTTTAACGAGCTATAAGCTATTCAATATATAAAATTAAAATGCATAAGAATTTTAAATGTATATATAAAATGCATGCTTGTGTGTGTTCTATGATAGAGATGTCACAATTCTCCCTTCCTAAAAGAATTTCGTCCTCGAAATTTAATACCTGTATTGCTGAATAGATAAGGGTATTGACGTCTCATATTCTCCTCTGTTTCCCAGGTAGCTTCTTCTTTTGCATGATTTCTCCATAACACCTTAACCAAAGGTATCTCCCTATTCCTTAACTGCTTGGTCTTATAACCAGTAATTTCTACAGGTTCCTCCACATAACTCAAATTCTCAGATATCTCTATTTCTGGATCCCTTAAGACATGTGTAGGATCAGAACGATACCTTCTTAGCATACTAACGTGAAAAACATTATGAATTTGGGATAATTCTAAAGGTAATGCTAATTTATAGGCTA
Organism: Oenanthe javanica; assembly: GCA_008931105.1. Lineage (NCBI taxonomy): Eukaryota > Viridiplantae > Streptophyta > Magnoliopsida > Apiales > Apiaceae > Oenanthe > Oenanthe javanica. The sequence continues at coordinate 40,631 of QRFB01005099.1, forward strand.
ACGGTCCCACTCTCTTAATAATTTCATATGGTCCAACATACCTCGGACTTAATTTGCCTTTGTTACCAAATCGCATCACTCCTTTCCATGGGGATACCTTTAGAAATACCTTTTCACCAACTTGGTACTCCATTTCTCTTCTTTGTTGATCAACATAACTCTTTTGACGATCTTGTACAGCTTTCAACTTCTCTTTCACAATATTGACCTTGTCCACTGCATTTTGAACAATATCTGGACCCTCTAAGATCATTGTACCTTCTTTATCCCAATACAATGGACTTCTACACTTCCTTCCATATAATGCTTCATAAGGTGCCATACCAATACTACTATGAAAATGATTATTATAAGCAAATTCCATCAACGCAATGTATTCATCCCAAGAACCTTTAAATTCAAGCACGCAAGCTCTTAACATACCTTCCAATGTTTGAATTGTCCTCTCTGACTGCCCGTCGGTTTGAGGATGAAATGCAGTACTAAAATTCAACTTAGTACCCAAGGCATTTTGAAAACCCTGCCAAAATCGTGAAGTAAATCTAGGATCTCGGTCTGAAACAATGGATATAGGCACTCCATGTAGTCTTACAATTTCATTAACATATCTTTTCGCTAAATGATCAAGTGTACAACCCCAACAAATTGGTAGAAAATGAGCAGATTTTGTGAGTCGATCAACAATAACCCATATAGCATCATTTCCTTTTTGCGTCTTGGGTAAACCCATAACAAAATCCATAGTAAGTCGCTCCCATTTCCATTCAGGGATAGGCAAAAGATGTAACTTACCAGCTGGAGCTTGATGTTCGGCTTTTACTTGTTGACATGTCAAACACCTTGCTATAAACTCTGCTACTTCCTTCTTCATTCCAGGCCACCAATAATGAGACTTCATGGTGTGGTACATTTTAGTTGCTCCAGGATGCATAGCATATGGCGCATTATGAGCTTCATCTAAAATCTCTCGACGTAGATTACTCACATCAGGAACACAAATTCTATCACCACACATTAGGATATTATTTTGTAGATTAAAGTTTGTATCTTTGCCTTGCTTCACATTCTCAATGATATCTATCAATTTCGGATCACGTGGTTGTGC
>QRFB01005100.1:5252-20153 GCA_008931105.1 Oenanthe javanica
AATATTCTGATATGGAATAAAACAATAGAGTCGGAAACTTGCCTGGAGTCCAAGGAATGCTATTCCAGCTTCTCCACGCTCCGCGTACTTTATAATCATATAAGAACCCACTCTTAGCATACATATACATGTATCAGGTTAATTGTAATTTATACAATTACTCTACATTTCGCCCGGTACTTCACCTCCTCGGGCCTACTTTAGCTATTCATAAAACTATCCTCTCAATAGTTTTTAATCAAGTTCTTTGCACCTACGTATAGTCATGATATTCCTCAACAACTTCCGTTACTGGGTCGACTCGAGACAAGTTCTCTATCTTGCCCGAAATCGTTTCCCAAAACGATTGCTTAACCTTTTCCTCAGGTTCATTTCACTTAACACCCTGTTTTCCGTCATTTTTAATAAATTGGAAATTAATCATTTTGACACGATTTCTTCTCTGGGGTCTTATATGACTGTCAAAGAATCTCCCATAAAAGTTTCAGATTTTATTAAGCTCCGTAGCTAGTCCAATCATAGCCTCAAAGTTGGACAAAAACAGGATTTTCATTTCCTGCGCTACCGTTACTAAAACGTCCATAACTTTTGACTCGTAACTCCGAATGACGCAAAATTAGCGCTCAAACGATCTAGAGACTATCTACTATCTAACCATATCAACCATAAGCCAAGAACAGTGACTGAATGTTCCCAGATTTTTCTGGACAGTGGCAGCAGATAGGTTAGAAAAAAATTTGGCATGGTTTCGTTTGTTTTCTCATCGTTTTCCATTTTTATTCTACTCCAAATCAACCAACAAACAATCCCAAACTCCTCAATCAACATCAACAATCAACATACTACAACTCTAAGCCATAAAAATCAGTTTAGCTTATTATTTATAATTCAAACTCAAATGAACAAGTCATGCATTTCTATGACTATCCATGCTTAAACTACATCACCCATAACATGTATAAGCCATAACAATCATCCACCAAGCCATAGGAATCCAAAAATCAAAGAAATAAGATTAATTATTTTCGGAGTTACTGTTCACAGTCATCTTCCATGGATCATAACTGATGATTTAGTAGAGGAATGATTACAAGAATCAAGACAAAGCAAGGTGAGATGATTACCTTCGATTCAAGCTATCAAGCGCAAGAAACAAGCAAGAGATGAATGAGTTCTTGATTTTTCTTCTTCCTCCTCCACCATGCTTCGGTTTTTTCTTCTTGAAATGGGGGGAGCTCAGCTGACTTTTCTTATTTTGTGAACGCGTGTGGTGGAAGCTTGATATTTAATACGGTTTGTGCGGTAGTCGCGTAATTTCCCGATAACGTTTTAATCTCTCGTTATCGTACTCTTTTCTTTCGTCCCACCTAAGTTTTAAAACTTAAAATCTCATATTATGATTCTAATATATTTTAGAATCATTAAATTAATACTCTTTAATTGTTTCGAGAATTTTACGAAACAATTCTCCGAATAAATGCTATTCACTAACACCGCCTCTCAAACTCTGTTACGACTTTCATCCGGACTTCAAATTTATTTTTGTTATACCAAAAATAATTATAAGTCCCATATTGATTGCGTATGCTACCGTAACACCGATACGCATATTTTCGAATATCCCGTGTATTAAGAATACGGTCACACACTTCAAGTACCTTATGAAGAAAATAAATCTATAAAATCATTTATTCATAAAATGAAAAATTTTATCCAAAAATCTTAATAACCCCAAGCGTCAAAAATTCGGGTTATTACAATCCAGATGATTCAATCTACCATGAAAGGAAATGATAATGTTACTTCTTCATCTGCAAATGTTGTTCAATTTGCAGGTACCTTTCAGACTTTATCATGTAATACTCATCAATCATCTGTTATTGCACCAGATCAGTGGATCCTTGATTCAGGAGCCACTGATCATATTGCTTCTTCTATTCATTTATTGCACAATATTAAACCTTGTTTCACCACATTACAACTCCCTAATGGTCAAAGTGTTTCACTGACACATACCGAAGATTTTAATCTTACATCTGACATTACTTTGTCTCAAGTGTTATGTGTTCCAACATTTTCTTATAATCTTCTCTCTATTCCTAAACTTCTTGTTAATTCTAAATCTTCTATGTGTTTTACTACCAATTCATGTCTCTTACAGGACCCTACATGGATGAGGGCTGTAGAGATTGGTAATCTCCAGAATGGCTTGTACCTGTTCAGTCCCCACACACATCAGTACAAGTATTCTTCTCAAGTTTGTTGTAATAGTTTTACTACCACTGCTTGCAAGAATTATGTCATCTCCTCTGTTGATCTTTGACATGCAAAAATGGGGCATGTCCCTCTTGCACTGCTTAAACTTCTCCCTGTTGATTGTAATATGAAGAAAGTGTCAAACTGTGATAGTTGTCATTTAGCGAAGCAGTCTAGAGTACCATTTCCTAGTAGTGAGTCTAAGAGTGATGTTGTGTTTGATTTGATTCATGCAGATCTTTGGGGTCCCTATCATTGTAAAACTCAAGGTAATTGTAATATGTTTCTTACTTTACTTGATGATAAATCTAGATCCACTTGGGTGTTCTTATTGAGTGATAAATCTCAAGTTCCTAGTATTATTCAACAGTTCATTGCATACATTCATACACAATTCAAGACTACTATTAGGACCCTTAGAACTGATAATGGTTCTGAGTTTCTGAACCACTCTCTAGCATCAACATTATCTACTCTTGGTATTGTACATCAAACAAGTTGAACATATACCCCTCAACAAAATGGTAAAGTTGAAAGAAAACATAGACACTTGTTAAACACAGCTAGAGCTTTAAGATTTTATGCTAGTCTGCCCCTTCATTTTTGGGGTGATTGTTTACTCACTGTCACTTACCTCATTAATAGAACTCCTACCTTGATTCTTGATGGGAAAACTTCTTTTGAAATCCTTTTTAATAAACACCCTGACTACAATCATCTTAGAGTTTTTGGTTCGATATGTATGCAACTTGTACTCCACATCCTAGGGATAAATTTGCTCCAAGAGCGGTGAAAGAAGTGTTCTTAAGATATCCTTATGCGACAAAAGGTTTTAAAATCTTGGATTTGAACACAAAGAAAATGTTTGTATCAAGAGATGTTAAATTTGTCGAAGACATTTTTCCGTTTCAACATATCACTACTACTTTGTCTTCATTGTTTGCAACTTGTGATCATTCTGAGTATGATCCTCTTCAGTTTGCTATACCTCTGCCTGACTTAATGACCACACCTCATGAATCTAATGCATCTCATGACATATCTCATGTGTTAGACTCCTCTAATACTAGGTCATCTGCTGATTCCCATTCTACAGTTCCTACGGTTCCTGCTGTCATACCTCATATTTCTTCGAGACCTGTCAAAAACAAGGTATTACCAGCAAAATACATAGACTATACAAACCTCCCTTCGATGTTTACTAAGTCTGTTAGCACTGCTATGCTCTCTGCTGAACCTCAGACTATAGAGTTTATTAATCAATTTTCATCTACTTATAATCATTTTTTAGCAAATGTTGCTAAAATACCAGAACCATATTCATACAAACAAGCTGTTGTTTTTCCTGAATGGTGCACAGCAATGTCTATAGAGCTTGCCGCACTCGAAGCTAATCATACATGGGAGGTTGTGCCTTTACCAGTAAACCAGAAAGTAGTTGGGTGTAGGTGGTAATATAAGGTTAAATATTTACCTGATGGTACTGTAGAAAGATACAAGGCCCGTTTGGTAGCAAAAGGGTACACTCAAACTGAAGGACTTGACTACTTTGAGACTTTTGCTGGGCGCCAACAATTGGGAAAAAAAGTTAGTTACATCCAGTGAAGATTGATAAGTTAGTGTGATAAAAAATGTAGAGAGAATATATATAAAAACATGTATGTTGAATTCTCAGTAAATAATTTAGATTGACAAGATCAATGAAGTTGCAGTAATATTTTTCTATTCATTCATCTTATTTTGTCTACTGAATCATTCTCATCTTCTACATTTTGACACCTATCAAAGTAGTGGAAGTTGGGGATCTGCAAAGAACAATGAATATATTAAGCTGGAACTATCGAGCTGGGCAATCCCTTGACAGCCAGGGCTCTCCAAAACTGGTGCTGGAGAGATCGGCCTAATATAGTCTTTGTAATGGAAACAATTATTACTAACAAAGACTCTCAAAAAATTAGAGATATATGTGGTTTTAATTCAGGAATCTGTTGCAGTAGTAATGGAAATTCAGGTGGCTTTCGTTTTTGGTGTAAAGATATAAATGTTTCTTTAGTATCGTATTTTGCTCATCATTTTAAAGCGATCGCCCTAGATGGTAATAATTCTCTTATATGGAAGGCGATTGGTATTTATGGTTGGCCAGAATCAGACAATAAACACTTAACTTGGCAGCTGATGAAAAATTTGAAGGATTCAAATACACTACCCGTGGTATATTTTGGGGACTTCAATGAAATTGTAAGTACAAGGGAAAATGGTGTTGGTGGGAACGACATATGGATGCTTTCAAAGAGGTTATTGATTATTGTGAGCTGCGTGATCTTGGTTTTAAAGGATGGATATTCACTTGGAAAAGGGGAAATTCTAGTTCAACCATCATGCGAGAAAGACTGGATAGATTCCTGGCAAATGAGAATTGATGCAATTTATTCTCAAGGTGGGAAGTTGTTCATTTACCTATTAGCTGCCGCTCAGATCACTGTCCGATTTTATTAAAAACTGGAGAAAATGCAGTTGCGAGAGGTGGCCACTCTATTTCTAAGTTTGAATCTTTTTGGCTTTCAAAAGAGGAAGGTGGCCAGGTGGTCGCTTCGATATGGAATAATAGTGCAGGTCAAGTACTACCAGTATGCATTGGTGCAGTTTCAGATGGTTTATCATCATGGGCATCAGAGACATTTGGAAATATAAATGTGAAGATCAGAGAAGCTGAAAAGGTTCTTAAGAAAGCACAACAACAATATCCAGATGCTAATAATTTGTAGTAGTGTTGTTCTATTTCTATGGTATAATAACCCGTATTTTTGACGCATTTTTTTTATTTATAAAAGAGAAAGTCGTTGATCAAGAAAAAACTTTTTTGACCACACTATATAGTATGTGTTGGAAAATCGAACTTCTGAAACCGTAGTGTGCTTATACGGTACAAATGAGTGTATGTAAACGTTGTTAGTTTTCGAAGGATTCCATTTTTGCAAAAGGCAATATTTAACGAAGTATCGAAGAATACGAGAATTATATTATAACAAGGAGGATTACAATTTAGAAACCCAGTGGTTTATTTTGAATAAAAGTACTTAGCATGTTTAGGATTTACGCTACGAAATTCCTATGACGAAACGCTTTAATAAATTAATTGAACTTACGTGAATGATTAATTGTTAAGTGTTGGATGATAAGAGACTAATGAAAATTCGCATGCAAACTAGGAGAGTTAGAGACCAACCAAACCAACTAGATAATCTAATTATCAATAAGGAACCAAGTTCCCTAAAGCATGGAAAAAGGAAAGATGATCCCTAATTTCATGAAAAAGGTGCTCAAGCTAGCAACTAGAATTGGAAGATGTGGGTTAATAATTCATACAAGCAACACATATCACAAAACCCAACTCAATTCAAAGTTCAAGAAACACTCCCCACCCCTCGGAAGAAATCTCCATTCGGCCCTAGTAAGAAAACGAGGAGAAGAAATTTAAAACCCAAGCTCCACTCATTAAAAAATCACAAACTTTTGACCATAGCTTCTACAATATATATCTAAGTTATGTATAAAATTTCATGGCCATCTAACAAGGATTTCATGGCCAAATAGTTATTCAAAGATGAACATGAATAGTGATGAATAGTAACTAAGTTTGTGTTCTTGAAGTATTCTTGATGGTTTAAGGCTTCTAAGGATAGATCAAGCTTCTTCAAGGATACCATACTACTCCTAAGTGTTGTTAAGACTTCAAGAAAGGTATAAACCTCATCCACCCTTTGATTTATATTGAGATATAAGTGTAGTTTCAAGATATGTTCAAGTATATGTTAGATCATGGAGTTTGAATAGTAAATGGTTGGATCTTGATGGTTGTTTGTTATCGGTTGATGATGTGTTCATGAAGTTTATAAACTGATTTTGTAGTAAAAATGGTTGGGTTGATGATTTGGTTGATATTAAATGTATTTAACGTAGTTAAATTCGGAAATCGTTATGGTTATAGCCATTGTAATGACTGTTTGCACATAGGCCTGTTTTTAACCAAGCATTTCAAACCGTCAATGCAATATTTTTGGACAAAAATACACATATATGTTTTTTAGTTTGTTTTGGTATAAAAATAATGTAGATACAATTTACGGTTTGGGACATAAGTTCATTTTATTGAAAGTCGTGCAAGAAAGCCAAACTGCTGCCTTGTACTCACTTTGATGCTATAAATAAACTACTTAAGGGTTGATAAAAATTATGAAATTTGGATGGTAAGTATATTAGAAAGTTAGTAATAGCTCCGCAAAATTTAGTGTTAAAATGTTTAGTTTTCAATTTTATAAAAATATGGGAGCCGAGGTTGCGTGAAATAAAATTATGAAAAACCTCTACTGCATAAATATTGAAGCTTCGGGAATTTCACCCCTCTGACCAGAAAAACATTTGAATCATTTTGTTATAGACACTCTCTAGATCGTTTATGAGAAAACGGTGCGTCGATTGATTTAACGGTCCGGGAGAAATCAAGATTTTAGTGAAAATGGTGTAAATAGTAAAATTCCGTAGTTGACCCAATTTCTAAAATATTTTTTACCAAGTTCAACTCTTGTTTTCAAATCAAATATTTTATGATAAATATTAAAAATACAAAAGGCAATTTGAGAGGTGGTTTTGTATTTAAAAGCAGGTTTTTTGATTTACTATAAATGTTGGAGTACGAGGCGCGTAATAGTACATTTCAGGAAAGTCAACTTTAGGAGACCGCTTTGACCGTCTATTGTGGCCAAGATATAAGAGTTGTCATAATTGGATTCGATATGATATTATACTTATTAGCAATATAAGTAGTTGACCGTACTTTAAGTTTTACTGTTGTGATTAAAACTATTGATGTTGTGATATAACCGCTTACTAAAATTTACGTATTGATTTGATTGTTGTATAATCTTTCGTAAAATGTTTTGGTTTATATGCTATAAGATAATACATATATAAGCATGACCGACTATCAAACTTTTAGGGGGCATTTGGTTTACATTGAGGAAAGGGAAATGGCTTTATAAAGAGAATTAAAGAGAAATGAAAAGAATGAACTTAAATGGTTTTCTTTGTTTGGTTTTGATCCAGAACTGAAATAAATAATTATTTTTTAATAAATTATTTTGTGCATATTATTATTTTTGGGATTAATATAAAATATAATTATATAGAGGATGGAAGTGGGTGAGTGTATGAGATAGAAAAAGAGATAAAAGGAAAGGGAAAAGAAATACATAAGGAGAGGTGGGGAATGAGAGTGGAGGAGTTTTGGGTAAACCAAAAACTTAAAAAGGTCAAAGTGAATGATTGTTTTTATAAAACAAATAACAACAAAGGGAATGAACATGGTTGTTTTCCTTTCCCTTTCCTCAATAATGTTTTGGTTTTAATAGTATAGTATAGATAGCAAGGGTTCCCAAATAATTATTTTATTTTTATTAATTCTTTAATAAGAATAGAATATTCTTTGACTCGTCAAAAAATTGGGAATCTAGTTTAGGAAGTAAATAAACGATTTTACTTTCTTCGAAACCGATTATGTTTTGGGATCACTACCTTACTATAGCTAGGGTTTTCAACCTATCAAAATCAAAGAGATTTTTTGATTAAATCCCATGTCATGATTTTCATTCCTCGATATATGAGATCAGTTGATGGAGGTTAACACATACATTGTGATAATATTACTTCTCCAAATATTCTGGAAGTAATCAATTAGAGATAAATGAATATATTAACAAGTATTATATACTTGTGGAACTAGGATTAAATTCCGGTTCCAGGTTTATTTTAAAAGTTTAAGTTGATATATGATATACACCAATTAAATTGTAGATCTTTAAAATATTTTATTGGATTTTAAACCTTACAAATGGTATGGTTCAAAGTGATTTGATTTGCCTATGATGAGAAGCAACTATTATTACAGTATCTTGAACAGTGTACTTATTATATTTATGGAGTTTAGCAAATCTATAGTTGATGCTATTTTGCTAAGTTATTGATTATATTATTTCAAAATTGTGAACTTAATTAGTTCATTGAGTTTTATATCAAAAGCTTCAGATGAAGTATGAAAGAGTGATAACACTATATTCGATAATGTCTTATTTTATATAATGAACATAATTATTCGTATTATATTATTCTAAACTTCATGTTAAATATAAATACTTTTAACAGAAAAATCTGACTATATGTATCATCGAGAGATACTTTGCTATGCTTACCCTATACCGGTAACCTTATGTTATACTATTGAGATAATAATGATTATCATATTCTTGGATGAGAGTCACATAGATAATTGGGTGGATAACTTGTTGAGCATTCTTTTACTCACCCTTGCTTTATATTTTTTTTTAGAGAAAGTAATAATACATTCGATTGGCTCCATACTTCGAGGAAGGAAAGTAGGAGATTCACCTATGAAATGTTTCAGTTCAACATTATTCTATAGAAGTAAGTTGGAATTGTTAGTAATTGTGCTCTAGAGACAATAATTTTTATATTTTAAGGAAAATATTTATTATTAAGGATTATGTTTTATTGATTATTATTTATTTATTATGTTTTATTTACTGCGTAATAAATTGAAAGCATAATAAATGTCCTTGGAATTTTGATACGTATTATATATCTTTAAGTATGTGACTTAAAAATGAGATTATATGAATAGTATCTTATTCCTAAAATTCCCTAGTCGAGTATTATTATTTAAGGACAATAATAATGCACAAAGACTAGTATGTTTCTTGACAGATGACCACATCTCATTGGTCATAGGTATGGGGATACTAAAGTCAAGAACATAAGTGCATGTATCAATGCATGGCACTGGAATGACCCGCCGTGAGATTCTACATGTTAAGTAAGTGTCATAAGTAATTCTCACTGTGATAATGGTGTAATGATCCTTAGACCTGAAATCATTATATTTCTATACGAGAATTAATATACTTTGATTACATTAAAAGTTACCTTTGACCGGGTGATGATAAAAGTGGACATTGGGTATATTATGAATCGTATGAGAAATATGAATGATCTAGATGGGATTTAATCCTCCTAATTTTAGGAGTGATATTATTGGCCTCTTGTTTGAGTGAGACTATGAAATGCACGGCCGTGCTCAAATGTTGATTTGATTTTAATAGTCTACTCATCGATCAAGAAAATAAAGATTAAATTATGAAGAGGATGACACGAGACATGCCTTGAGTTTAATCTATAATATCAAGATTAAAGGGATTATATTACATGGAACATTATTCACGAAAGGCTTAATCGAATCACCGATTTATTATTATTACTTGGGTAGCAATGATGTATTACTAGATGCCGCTCATTGTTTACAATTTTAATTAGATATTAAAATTGTTGCCAACGTAATAATAACCTACAGGGTCACACACAAAGAACGCTTGAAGGAGAAATAATTTAAATTATGAATTTAAATTAAATAAGTAATTTATTTTATTTATGATATTAATTAAGTATGACTTAATTAATTATATAAATAGAATAAATGAATTACTTAAACTAATTCCAAAATTAATAATTAATTAATTAAGTGAGACTTAATTAAATAATTTAGAATTTTAGATTAGTATTAATTATAATTGGATTATAATTAGAAAACTTATTCCTCTATCTATATAATCTCTTTTTGGGCTGATTTAAAAGTTGAGACATATTTTTACTAAAACCCTATCCGTTATGAGAAAAGAGGAAGATAAAGAGAGAGAAGCAGTTTTCGGGTGCTAGTACACATCAATCTTTCATGAAAAGTGGTCGTGTGGATACCGTAGAGCGTAGATCGCGAGAGCGAGATACGTGGTGATTAAACAAGCTTTGGACCTACATTAATCTTCCATTAATGAACTGTTAAAGCTTCTAAAGGTATTTATTCTTTATCTCCGAATTAATTTTTTTGTTTTCGCATGGATCCTGCGGAGGATTTCGCTATTTTGATTTATTTTTCACATTTATTCCGCTGCGTTTGTGCCTCGAAACCCTTCAGGATAGACTTTCAATTTGATCTAGTTATTAATGTCACTTCATGTAAAGGTTATCATTGATAGCGTGAAATCCTGAATAAGTACATAGTACATTTGTTTGGTAATAATTAATGATAGTAGTTGTATATCGTTTCTAAGGCTATAACTTGTATGTGTGTGAGAGAGGGGTTTATGATGTGATTTCATTGTATTATTGAGTTATTGCGGGTTTTAAATGATGGGATGGTTACATGACGACTCAAATCTCTGACTTCCAGTTTGGGGGCGTTATAGAAATGGTGTCAGAGCATAAGTTATAGAACTTAGATACGAGAGTGTTAAGAGTTATTCATATATAAGAGGATAACGTGAGAACTCATGTAGAATTCGTTATTGGACTACTGGATGTAGTACCAATGAATGAGTTAAGAATAGGTCATCTACTTGGAGTTAGTAGTGAGGAGATTTATGAATGACATTTGTGATATAGATTTTGGGCGGAAAATTGTAGATGTAACATTCCTAATTTCTAGGACTTTTAAAACTTTTGATAATGAATAGTAAATATGCGTTAGAAGTGAAAGCTACCGCGTCACCTTATTTATGTGTCGAAAAAGTATAATTTCGAAGCCGTAGTACTAATATACGCTATAAATGAATGTATATAAATCACATCAGATTTCGAAAATTTACAATTCTATGAATTGATATATTATTGGCGAGATATTTAAGTGTATGTAAATCTCATCAGAATTCAAAGATTCATAACATGAGAATGTTTGGTGGTTCGTATTTCTAAGTTAGTATACGTAATATACGTAATACTTCCTTAGTATATTTTATCCATTGAATCGTATCCCAACTCTTTCGAATAAATAGGAAAGAGTTTAAATAATAGTATATAATGAATAATAATTAAGGAATGGTGTTTTGGTGGATATTAAATTTATTAAAATTTGTCGCGGATCGTTACCCAGATGGAAATCAAATTACTTCTTTAAATTGTTAAATAGGGCCAAAAAAAATTTTATATAAAAGAAAAGAAATACAAATACTTGCATTAATTGGTGTATGGAGGAAGCTAGTACTCTTGACCAAAGTCAAAAAAGATTAAAATGTTCCCTTTATTAGTCAAAAAGCCAAGTAACAAGTTACACATAAAAAAAAGTTAAAACAACCAAGCCAACCCCCCCTTTCATGAAGCTCTCGGCTGCTGTGAAGAAGGAGGAGAAAAATCTCATAGCCCATCAAAATCTTGCTAGATCATCTTGTTTAGAGGCTTAAAACAAAGGTAGTTATTAATCCATTTCATACCTAATGTCATCTCCATGATTTATCCGTTAAATCTCTTGCTTTCTCATGAAATACAAGATGATGAATAATAGCCTTTCTCATAAATAAAATCTCAAACTCATGATTTATGATTCCTTAAGCTTGGGTGGTGTTGGTTAAGTGTTGTTTAGGCAATGGGTAGTTGTTTTTATGCATACAAAGCCATGAAACTCATGAATTAGTTATATGATGATTGTATCACTTTGTATGCCATGATTTGGTTATGAACATAGTGTAAATCTTTATTATCTTGTGGTTTTAGTTGTGGAATGAGAAACCTAATTGGTGAGGGTTGGTTGATAAAGATTGTAAGGAATGGATATGAAATGAATTGATTGTTATGAAGTAGTATGGTTGTTTTAGAAATGAGATGAGTTGGTGGATGAACTTTGGTAAATTGTTGGTAACGATTGGATGATTATAAAAATGAGAAATTACTTGGGATTGCTTGACTATATGTTAAAGTATTAGTATAAAATGTGTTGGAGTTGCTTATATTGTGTTTCAGTAGTTTAAAAATAGGAAAACATTGAGCGTACAAACGTCGTAATGGCCATTTTATTTCTGAGCTCAACTGTCCAGGGGACCCGAAAGGGATACCCTATATTTCTAGACCAGTTCTAGGCATGGTTGCGTACAGGACGGTCTCTAGTTCGTTTACGCGTTAATTTCATAACATTTGGAGTATGAGTCAAAAGTTATGAACAATTTAGTAACGGTAGCGTAGAAAATAGAAATTCTGTTTTCGTCCAAATTTGAGTCTATGATTGGACTAGGTAGGGGGCTTAATAAAATCTGAAACTTTTATTTAAAATACTAGAGTCATCTGGGAAGATCTATAAAAAAAGTTTCAGACTAAAAAGATAAAAATCAGATTTATTAAAATTATTGAAGTCAAGACGATGGAAGTAAGAAATTTAAGGAGCAAGCTTGTCATAAGCCTTAATTTGAGGCAGTTTATGACTTAGCTAGATTTCTGGGATGGATGTGAAACTTTTATGGGAGATTTTTAGTAGTACATATATGAATGTGAAAGTCTATAATGAGATAATATAGAGAAATAATTTGAAAATGAAGTTGCTAGGTATAATTGATAAAGCAAGTTTGTAATAAGAAGGTATGAGTTTTCCAATGGGCATTTATTCGTTTGATTTGGTTTTGGGTTTTAATAACTAAATGGGTATTTGAGTTGTGTTTGCTTGGGATATGAGACCAAGATGATATATATCTTGTATGTTAGAACCTTATCAAGTTAGAGTATTGTGACATCTAACGAGGGAAGATCTATCCCCCGTTGTGATCAAAAGAGACTTAATTAGAATTGCTGCCCATTGGCTAAGGACCAAAGACAAGTGTTTCATTCTGAAACTCGTGCCTTGCAAACTTTATGTTCTTAACCTATATTTATTCAAAGTTTTTATTCAAAATTTATCCTGCAAATAACTGATTCAACTTTGGATTTGATTTCATGAATTATTATAAAATTGTATCAAGCATGTGAACCTCGTTTTACAAAAATTGCTGAAACCTTGAATTATTGATTTTTGAAACTTCTTAGTCGAAAAACACTTTACCCAATGGGGATTAGTTGATGGAAGGTCAACCTGCACATACGAGATTACTTCCACATAATTTTGAAAGTGAATCCATTATCTGAAGTTAAAATTATAGAAAGGATTGTTGTTATTCTGGAGTGTTGGGATAAATTTTCCTCCCAGACTTATTGATTTTAATATATTCAAAAAGGGGACTGGAGATATAAGTGTAAGACGCTTGTGTGCGGCACACTCCATCATAGAGTAAGAGGCCGAGTGATGCACGGTCCATCATTTAAAGGCCCATGTGTTGCCTGGGGTGATGACCAGTTAAGGATCATCCTTCTACTAGTAGAGAAAGTTACGTATTTTCTATTGCACAATACGACTGATCATCGTGTACAATAGGGCGTGGTGAATTCTCTAGTATAGTCCCATTTCTTCCAATTGGAATTTGACATTAACACTGTAATGAAAGCCTAGGTGCTAAGTTACCGATAGTGTTAATGGGAATTGTTGAACTTTGATTGTTCTCTCCGTAGTAACTTGAACTGCGTTCTTATCGTGAATACCTTCTTGCATCGTGAACTCTGATTTATTTATTGTAGAGATATACATCGATACACTTTCCTCATTTGTATGGAAAGTTAAATACTTTTACTGTTGGACATCCGGTTGGGATAATTATGGTATCTGTTGCTTAGTTATCAAAAGTCTGTATCAAAAGTTATTGCGAACTTCTAAAATTTTCAATTCTGAAGTTGTTGTACTTGTTCCTCTCTATGAGGTTGCTATGAATAAATATCAAAATTGTTTTAAAGTTGTTGAGGTGAATCATTTTTAGAATTCAGTAAACCTCCCTCCTGTTTAGAAATTTGTTGTTACAAATTTTTCTTTCAGTATTAATTATCTGTCGAACCTGAAAACCCTTTACTTATGTTGAAAATATCCTATTGTTCTCTACTAATAAACTTGTTGAGCATTTCTTTCGCTCATACTTACTTGTTTCAAATATTAACCTTTCAGAAAGAGGTAGATTAGCAAGGCTCATTTGCATAACTCAGAAGAAGGAGGCACGATGCCATTACGAAGATGATTTGATTTAGAGTATTTGGATATAGAGTAAGATTATTTATAGGTTGATATGCAATAAATATTATCTTGCATAGAACATTATTGATAGCTGGTATACTTCTTATCGAAGTTATACTAGTTTTATATGATTTATGTAAACAGAGACTGGTTGTAGTAATTTGTGGTAATCGGGAAATTGTTTAAACAAATCTAATTTTAAGGAAATTTATGGATGGGGTCATAAGTGTGATTTGATCTTGTTGAAGTTTGTAATAAGTAATGTATATTTTGGGATTCTTATTTCTATCCCTATAACCTAAAAGATTATTGGGAGTTAGGATCGCAGATGTATTTTTTGTTAGTATTGGTGTCCTAGAGACAATACTTTTAATGTTTTATTGAAAACAATTAAGGATTATGTTTTATGTGATTATTTAATTATTATTTATTATGTCTTTATTTACTGCGTTATAAATTGAAATGATAATAAATGTCCTTGGAATATTAATACGTAATATATATCTTTAAGTATGTGACTTAAAAATGAGATTATATGAATAGTATTTTATTCCTAAAATTCCCTAGTCAAGTATTATTATTTATGGACAATAATAATGTAATAAGGCTAGTATGTTTGTTGACGGATGACCACATCTCATTGGTCATGGGTATGGTGATACTAAAGTCAA
>QRFB01005101.1:1128-40804 GCA_008931105.1 Oenanthe javanica
GGGGGGGTGAATAGGTGTTATGGCTAACAATGACCGATTTTAATTATTACCAAGTTATTAACCTGTCAGCTAACTAACTTCAATTTCAATACACTATAAGCTAGCTACTATATTCAATGCAATACAGAAAAAGTAAATAATACCATATCATTTATCCAGGTTCGACCCCTAATCCCTATGGTCTACGTCTTGGTCCCCTACCAACTGGTAAGAGAGAATATTATTAATCAATGAACAACTGATTACAAGGCTACAATAATATTCCTCCCATATTCCCTTGTAGCTGATTCTAGCTTGCTTAAACACCTATTCCACTAAACTAATTTGCCCTCTAAGCACTATACCACCCTAGTACAGCCTTAGCCTCTAGTTCCCTTGAACCCTGTTTCACAAGCCTAGCAATCCAGCCACAACTTGATTACAACCAATAACACAAGTGAATAAGAGTTACAACTCAAACTATAAGCTCCTCACGTATATATATAACTATATAAAATACTAGAGCTCAAAATGTTAGCAAGAACGATTTGAGTTTGAGAAGATGTGTGTATATTTTGCAAATCAGAATGTACTTCACTTGGTGAAGAGAAAAGTAATACACACCAGTGTGTGTGTGTGTGTGTATATATATAAATATATATATTACAACGTACAAATATAGATATTCAACGTTCGAATTGGTTAAGGTAATACAAATATAGATATTCAAAACTACATATATTAGTTTATATATATATATATATATATATATATATATATATATATATATATATAAGAGTTGATTTTAGAAGATAAAGTTTAGTCAAACTTCAACTCCTATTTAATAGGAAAACTAATATGAATAATAAAATATGTTTAAATAAAGTTAAAATGAGATCTAATATAATATATAACCATATATATATTAGATAAACTCATACAAATAAAGATTCTATAAAATCTCTTTGAAAATTGAACTTCACGCTTTATCCAACAGTTTATACGTTTCCAGTATCAGCTTGCTGGAACGCCCTATTTATCTATTTCCAGCTTGCTATCAATGTACTAATTCACATCACACTGATATTTCATATCAGTTAGCTAATACCTGTAAAACCATGTTAGTACATGTATAACAACTTGCTATTTTATATCAAGTACAAGCTTTCAGCTTGTTATTAGTGTGATCATCAAAACCTAAAGGGTTAACCCTCTTTCAGCTTTCAGCCTGGATATAAGGGTTGTTTTCCCTCTTCAAGATGGGCATACAATTTTTTAGCATCGGCATTTGGTCCATAAGGCTGATGAAACATCTCATCTAGATTATCTCCAAAATTTGTATTATTCCCTAAATCCAGATCCTCGTAATTTGGGAGAGGAATATGTGAAACTTCTACAATCCATTCCAAGTACAATGGCGAAGGGCCGTTGCAGATGAGATGATCATATATAAGGTCCTGATTATGCCACTTGATGTTCTTACATTTTTTACAAGGGCATGTCATTTCATCACCTACGGCCAAGTCAGGGAATGCATTCTGTATAAATGCTTTTATTCCCCTGATATACTGTTGACTATATTTTGGAAGGTTTATCCAAGTATTATCCACGTCGTCCATCACTACAATTAAGACAATTCAAGCTATCTTATATGATCTAAGATATTGTTAATTTTACATTTTTTTATCATATAAAATTAACATATGAAGCACTACTGAGCATGGTTATCCAATTACTAGCGTCTAGTTATAACATAAACAAGTTTCTACTGAAGTACTAATAATATAATTCGTTATGACACACTCTTAAATATCAATATTACTAGTTCAAAACTTATTTAGTCTAGCATCGCACATATGACATATATAAGAAGCTCCATAGATGATAAGTGTAGGCTTCAGAAAGATTAGTTTTACTTGCCAAATGTATCACAAAAACAAACGTCACATAAACTAATTAGTTTTGATGCATAGGAGTACGAAACTCACATAAACCGAGTTTAACATCATAAATAAAAATCATTTAACATCAACACAAAAATATATCTACAAAACCATTTAACATTAAAAAAAAGTCACATCAGACATAAACTCAGTCAACAAAAAAATAAATCCACAAAAACTAAAACCATTTAACATCAAAAATAAAAACCACAAAAAAGCATAAATCTATTTAATTCAAAAATAAAAGGCAAAAATAACAACAAAAAAAAAGCAACATGCATCTACTGAAAATCAAAAATACCTGAAGAAGCCCCAACTAAAGAGAACCCCCAACTGAAGAGAAGCCCGAACTGAAGAGAAGCCCCAACTGAAATCAAATATAGAGTTTGATTAGATGTAGTTTAAGTGAAAAGGAGCTGTAAATGAAATAAAAATGAAGAACCAAAGCCCTGATTTGAAGAAACAAAGTCCTGGTTTAAAGATACAAAGCCTCGACCCCTCAAAACCAATTTGAAATATAACAACCAATTGAGCCCTAATTGGAAATCTAGTAAGCAATTGAGCGAGAGATGAGAGAGATGAACTGAGAGAGAGACGGAAGAGATAGAGATGTACCACTTGAGCCCTAATTTGAAATCTAGTAACCAATTGAGCTCTAATGTGAGTGAGTGAGAGAGGAAAGAGACGACTGAGAGAGTGAGTGAGAGAGCCCTATTGTGAATAATTTGGGCGGGTTAGTAAAAATGTGAGTAAAAATTTGGGCGGGTTAGTAAAAATCAATTGCCGCTCATTAACTTTCACTTGTGCTAGCTATGCTACCGTCTCATTTTTTTTATTAAAATGTATTTTTTATTTATTTTTAATAAAAAATATCTTAGTTAATATTTATAAATAATATTCCACTCATATTCTAAATTGTTATTTTTTCAAATTTTTTAATAATTATATTTTCATAATTTAAATACATCTAGAATTAAAAGATAAAATTATTAAAAAAAACTTGATTATTTAATACAAGTAATTACTTTTACCTTTAATTTTATGTAAAAAATAATATATTCATCTTTTAATAGCCTAAGCTAACATTTCTGCATATATGTTGCAACCTTGAACACTTTCTAGCTAAGGCAACACCAATTTTGTGGCTAAGCTAACATAAAAAACAAAATGTTGCGGTAGAGTAGAAGTGGTATAACTAAGGTAACATATTCTAGCAACATTCACTAGGATGGCGTTGCGATAGGTCATTTATGGTGTAGTGGTTTAAAGGGGCACAATATAAGAGCTAGTAAGACCTACGATGTGAGAAAGGACCGAAATACAGATCAAGGGCTCCTGAATTCACTCTAAAGTTAAAGGAAGGAGAGAAGGCTGCTCATTCCTGAAAGAAAGTAATAAAACAAAGATGCATGATAAATTTTTTCATTTGGGCATTATGAATCAAGGTGGTATAGGTTGGATTACGAGTAACAGTTGTTTCATTCTTGCAGGTAGTTTTGATAAATCTTGGTACATTTAGATGTTCCGTTAATAAAGCCTTCGAGATTGTAAATATGAAGGATTGGCTGAAATTGCAATTTCCATACCAGGTACACTATTTTCTCTCTCTTCTCATAATTGGTACTTCCTCGTGATAATAAGGATCCTAAGGTAAATTTTAGGAAAATTTCCTAAAGTAATAAATGACCTGAGTGTATTATATTAACTATATAATTACTTAGTTTCCTAATTTATGAATAATTTAAAATAAATGACAAGTAAATATTTAATAATAAATGATGAGATGCATTTGTTTGTATGCGTTTGTTGTGACTTTAGGAAAAATATCCTAAGATTAACCTTATAATCCTTATTCTCTTAAGTTATTGTATAAGACTTTTACCTACATTCTAAAACTGATTCATATAACCTAAATATATCATATCATAGTTAGAGTCCTAACAATTAAATATGACTCAAACGATTCAAGAGTGTCGGGAGATTCTCCTTCAATATATATAATGATAAAATAATATAAAGATATAAGATAAGATATAGACGCACACTAATTTATTTGGCATTTTTTATATTTTATCTTGTATTAAAATAAAAACACATACCCAATATGAATATGAAAATATACTTGTATATTTTTATATTTATTTTCATATTTTTTGTATCAAAAACTAAAAGATATATCCATAATTTTTATGTAAGGTTTGTGTCATTTACATAATTATTTATTTATATCCTAAAAATAACAAACATGTACTCCTTTCGTATTACTACTTCCCTAATTTTTATCAATGACCAAGGAGGTACTGGTGAAACATTTCTATGAAATACCATTATTGCAAAGTTAATATCAAGTTCAAAAATAGTATTACGTATTGCAACTTTTGAAATTGCCGCATTGTTATTACCTAATGGGAGGGCAACCCAGTCACGGTTTCATATTCCATTTGATATAACAGCAGAGTCAACTTGTGAAATCCGGAATGACACCCGATTAGCTAAGCTTCTGCTACAAACCTCCATAATCATTAGAGATGAAGCACACATGGCGCACAAGTACTGCTTCGAAGCTTTGGACGGGACACTAAGAGACATTCTAAAAATAAAGAATGAGAGTAGCACTAGCAAACCTTTTGGCGGCATTATAATGGTATGTAGGGGTGACTTTAGAAAAATATTACTCATTATTTTAAAGGGTACAAGAGCTCAAATTGTTGATGCATCTCTCAACTCATCCTACTTGTGGTCCTTTTTCAAAGTTTATGTGCTCACTCAAAATATGAGGTTATATAAAGAAAAAAATAAGCCAAATGGAGTTTGAAAAAATAGATTCTTTTGACAAATGATTGTTACAACTAGACGTGTACATTATATAACAACATTGAACATGACTTGATCGGAATCTCTACTGATATATAACTAAACACATATGAAAAAATCAATGAGAGTGATAGTCAAAACTATCTATCCAGCACTCTTGCAAAACTACCGTGATCCCACGTATTTGAAAGTTCGAGCAATATTAACTCCTAAAAATGAGATGATACATGAGTTGAATGACATGATAATGAACATGATTCCAGGTGACGAGAGAATGTATTTCAGCTCTAACACTGTGTGCAAATCAACTGTTAAAACAAGTGACGATGATATTTTGTACCCCGTTAAATTTGGACAGTTTGAAATTCAACGGTGTATCAAATCATGACCTGAAACTTATGGAAGGAACGCATGTGATGGTGCTTAAGAATTTAAATCAACCAGAAGGTTTATGCAATGGCACCAGATTGATCTAACACGTCTTGATAAATGGTCTATTCGAGCTAACATAATTTCTGGCAACAATGTTAGTCAGAATGTTACAATACCAAGGATTATCATGTCTCCTAAAGAATCAAGATGGCCATTTCAACTTAACAGAAGACAGTTTCCGGTGACACTGTGTTTTGCAATGACGATAAATAAAATTCAAGGCCAACTGCTAAAACATGTTGGCTTATATCTTCCCAAACAGATATTTTCTCACGGATATGTATATGTTGCACTATATATCTAGAGTCAGCTCAAGAGAATGATTAATCATACTAAATGCTGATGAACAAGCTGAAGATCGAACATTAATAAAGAACACTGTTTATGAGGAAATATTTCAGAATGTTTTTTTGCAATCTAAAAAAAATGAGGTCTGACATTCAGCTGTCTTATGTCACATTTATTAACGATATTGTAATATCACAAATTATTAATTGACCTCCAGGCTCCATCTCTGATTTACATATTCTATAAGAAAATTCAATGATGTAGCGTGCTTTATCTTCTCTAACAACACATAAACTAACTTTTTTTTTAATGGAGACATAACTCTAAGGGGTGAATTGTATCAAAATACAATAATCTCTAAGGGATTTCATTCATATAATAAAACTCATGGGAAAGACATGAGTGAAATGTCTCCGGACATTTAGACAATAAAACCTTAAAATCCGAAAACAGAAGACCCTCATATCTCCGAGTACCTGAAAAGCAAAAAAACACAAAAGATTAAATATCACAACTTTGGTCCTACCTATTTTTAAAAAATTATCCGAGCTAAAATCAAAACTTAACCATAATGTCTAGAAAAATAAAATAAAATAAAAAAATAAGGTAAATCCTAACCAAAAGATAAGTTTTTGATTAAGTACTAATATACTATTAAGCTATAAAAGCACACTGTATCTATAAAATATTCTTAATACTGATTAAAACAAATGAAAAAGTAAAATAAAATCTAATTAAAGGGGATAGCTTTTGTTAGATACTAAAAGTAACTCAGATTTAACTATTTTATTCTAATATAATTATTCTATTAATTGTGTTTGACGAAAATAATTATAAATCTCTAAAATACAGGGGTGTTACTGCTCTGGCCAAATGCAAACTCAGCTGCATAAATTTCTGCAAAATTGGAATTGTAATTTTTCAACATAAATTTGTATATCTGTTATAATCTAAACTTTTCAATTTCTACAAGATTGGTACTGTACTTTTTCAATATAAATTTCAATATTTATTATATTTTAATATATATATATATATATATATATATATATATTAATTATTTAATAATATTATATGTATAATCAATAACACATTGACCAATAATAAAAACACATATTTCATGAAATAAAACGACAAGTATTTGTAATCACTTTTGTACTCGATTTTCATTACGTTGTGATTAGAAACTGCACTATTTAATTTATTCTTTTTAACTATATAGAATATACAAATTATTATCATATAATTTTTAAAATTATTGTATTGCCGTCGCGACTTTGTTGACTAGTAAAGATATAAAATAATATATAGACACACTAATTTATATGGTACTTTTTTTATATTTTATCTTGTATTAAAAATAAAAATTCATACCCATAAAAATGTAATTGTATATTTTTATATTAGTTTCATTTCATATTTTTTGCATCAAAAACTAAAAATATATCCATGCTTTTTTATGTGGGGTCTATGTCATGTACATAATTATTTATTTATATCCTAAAAACAACAAACATGTTACTCCTTTTATGTTACCACTTCCGTCCCATTTTAATTGTTCGTTTTAGTTGTCTCTTTTAAAAAAATCCAACATTTTAAGAAAATATTAATTAGATAATGTGCATTTTATTACCTTTTATAATTGCATTAAATTAAATTGAATTATTTGTATATTTGAATTAGTCAAATATTAGAAATAATAATATAAAAATATATATTTTTAAATCTCTTATAAAATTGTTTTAAAAAAATGACAAATAATGAAGGACAATTGATTTTCTTAAAATAAACAACTAAAATGGGGAAAGAAGTGCTTCAAACAAGTTTTTTCTTTTTTTATAAGCAAAGGAAATTTCATTCATAATGTCTTGAAAGGCTTCAACTCACAACCTAACACATACTTGGAAGTTGGAACAGACTAGACAGGCAAATTTGAAACTGACATAACTAAAACTACTCTTGCATCAAACATGTTGCATCGGACACATACGAGGACTCTATGTCCAATGTCGATTATAGAAAGAAAAGTAGAGAACAGTTCGTTTTTCACATTGAAACTTGCTGACAATAAAGACATACATTATTACACATATTTCAAATTTTTATAGAGTAAATGAGTAACATATATTTTCTTCAGCTAATTTATATTATTAATTAAGAAAAAAGTATTTTTTTAACACTAAAAAACTCAAGTCTAATTATTAAAAATATTAATTTTTTAACTACTAAAAATAAATATTAGTATTTTTAAACAATTAGCATAATTAAACACACAAAAAGGGCTAAAATGCACATTTGCGAATTGCGAGACTGATTAATTAATCTCTGACATCTAGACTGTTGGATAAGTGTGTGTACGTATGGGTGGCGTCTTATAATTTAACTGATTTAACTAGGTGTTACACCCAAGATACGGGTAATTTCTAAAATTTGAATTATTTTTTATTTTTTAAAAATTCATGAAATATATTATGATAATTTATAAATATATATTCAGCGATCACACTAATTTTCAAACAATCTGTACTGGTAAAAAAACTTCATATGTGTGCGTAAATCATCCGAGTTAAAAGAATTATATATAGTTTTGTTGACTTCTCTGAGATATCTAATTGTTGAAGATAGAAAATTAATTAGAAAATATGTATAAAAGTATAATAATAATAATAATAATAATAATAATAATAATATATGAAATAAAATCATTTTCTAAAAATATGATATTGCAAATTAGTTAAGTTAATTAAGTATGCACAAGAGTATAATAGTAGGTTAATTAATTGTATATAAAGGTATAATAGTAACTTAGAAATTGGAATTAACTAAATGATGATATGGCATCGGTGGCAAGTGAGGTGAATAAAATCATTCCCGAAAAAGTGTGTGTTTATCTAAGCAAGTTATAAAGAACTATTTTTCTAATGCACTTGTATATTTGTGCACTTTTAATATGGTTTTAAAGAGTAATTTTGGTACCATAAATGAATACAATTCACAGTAATAACCTTTTTTGTGTTTTAAGAGCTATTATTGTATGATAAGTTTTGTTTTATGAATATTCAATTATATTTTCTATTATTATTTCATTAAATAAATTATTATAATAATAACAATTTCAATAGCTATTTTTATTATGTTTGAAATTTACTTAATCATATTTTAATTTGTATTAATATTTTGATATTTTAATTAAATGCTTACTAATGATTACAAGTCACATTGTATATACATATATCCCTCAATAAATAAAAATTATTAATCCTTTAATTAGTTTTAATTATAATTAATTTAGATTATGTTAATTTATATTGGTAGCTGGAACTTTAAAATTCCATACAAGTACTCATATTCTTAATATTTTCAATTAATTTTATTTATTTAGGTGTCTAATCAAAAGGAAATGGTTAGTTAAATTATGATTATGTAAAATTTTACTGAATCCGTAAGAGCCTGTACTCCAATGGTATTAGTCATAATAATTAGTTATATTCAAAAATATTATTTTATATATAATTATATAATTTACGGCTTAACCCATATAATTTAAATAAGGTAAAAAACTAACGTGAATATTTTAGATAATGGCTAGAGACATAAAGATGAAATAAAAAATATCTATAATTTTTGCTAAGCGTCTTATGGTTGGAGAGCTGTTCTGTATATCACAATGCCACCTAGACTTTTTACCTGAGAAGTGGTCGTAGTTGGAGACTTGGAGCACACAAAAGGACACCAGATAGCAGACTACGACTTCAACTCACAACCCAACACATACTTGAAATAGACTGGACAGGCAAACTTCGAAACTGACGTAACTAAAACTACTCTTGCAATCTACTCTTGCATCAGACATGTTACATCGGACACATACGAGGACTCCATGTCCAATGTCGATTGTAGAGAGAAAAGTAGAGAACAGTTCGTTTTTCACATTGAAACTTGCTGACAATAAAGACATATATTATTACAAATATTTCAAATTTTTATAGAGTAATATACATTTTCTTACGATTTTTTTCACACTAAAAAACTCAAGTCTAATTATTAAAAAATTAATTTTATAAACTTTTTTTACGATTTTACTATCTTTTGAAATGTTTTTAACTGCTGACATGGCAAGTAACATGACACGTGATGTGGAATAGCAAATACATCATCAGCAAAATTAAGTTGGAACTTGGGAGGAAAATAAAAATTGAAAATATAGGTGTGAATTGATAAATGCAAGTAATTCAGATTAAACAGAAATAATTTGAATATTGAGTATGAACCAGAAAAGGTATTTGAATAAAAACGTTTAGTCATTTTAGGATGCAAAAGTGCAATCTGACGCCAATCCCATTAGGAATGATGGGGAAAACGATTAATGTGAAAAAGAAATCAGTTATTGTATCATATGCGCAAGTAATCGGAAGTTCGATGTGTCTTGTGTTATGTCATTGATTGACTTAACCTGGCATATTAATTAGTTTTGTAAGTGGATGGTAAAGAAATCTTAATTAAGTCTATTGAGATTTAAGAGGTTGTAAAGTGCTTGAAGGATATGTACATCACCAATTGGTATATAAGACTGACGTGTCTGAATTTATTGATTATTACGATCAAGATTTTGTATGTGATAATGATAATTAGAATTCAACTTGGTGGAACTGAAGTTGAAAAAAAATGAATATGTTACAAGAAGTGAAAAAAAGATTAATGCATAGTAAAATATAGATATTGGTTTGATGGAAAATAGAAACATTTGTGTAATGCTTTTGTTTGAGAATGTACTCTAATAAACAAATAATGTATAATGAGATTATTAATTATAAATTCTATTAAAAGTGGGAGACATGAAAATGTATTTGACAAAGAAGTCAAGTGGGAGATGTTATATATGACTAACTTTGTAAAATAAAATAAAATAAATAAATAAATAAATACATGAATAATGTGTTTATAAATTACACATATATCATTTATGTTGTATAAATTATATACGAGAGTTACATGTTATATTAATTAGAATTGATATGTGATAAATTATAATAAAGAGTAATAAATTGGGCAATTTTTTTTTTGGGCCGAGGAAATGTATAGTATGCCTATATATTGTGCATGAATGTTCAAGAGAAGAAGCTGACAAAGAATAAAGAAAAAGCTTGTTCAATATATTTCCGAAACCCCAAAAACTCCATCTCTTTCGTATATATTTTGTATAAATATAATAAATATAATACAACAAGATCTCAACCCATCTCTCCATCTCTCTCTGCCCCCTCTCAAATCAACACTCAGCTCCTCTTTAACATCATACTATAACACAATTCTTTTAATTGAAATTATCAATTACTTTGATAAATTATTGGTGAAGATTGAGTTCATGAATGCCTCGAATAGATCGGGAAAAAAAGGATTAAAGAAGATGAAAGAAATTGATAGTTTGGAAAAATAAAAATTGTCTGGTAAATTGTGCAACATCATGTTGCGTATCAAGAAATAATAAATAACGTATACTTGTGAAATCGTTGAAGGTAGTATTGTGTATTTTCATGATATCGTAAACAATGTAGCGTGTTTTAAATTTAAATTTTGAGCCTTTTATTTTAAATTTAATTATATAGCAACACCCTATACAAATTTGTACAGTATTTAAATTTTAAAAAATGGCCATGAATCATGAGTATTGTGCTTCAAATTTTAAAATATTCTAGTCAATTTCTCTATAAAAAAATGTTTACTCGTTACTAAAGGTCTACCATTACTAATATACTATTGTCCATAAAATATTATTATGCCATAGATTAATATATATATCTCATGAGTCTGCCCTATAAAAAAACTGTAAAGTTTAAAGAATAATGCAAGAGTACAAGCTGGTACTGAATAATACACTCTATAGTATCAGTTCTAACGATCAAAACGAAAGAATAACGTTTCTTAAAACGGTTTTTCTGCTGTATGTCTATGTACATATATTATAAGTTTAGTTATCAAATTTTTATTAATTTTTATTCATTAATAATAATTAACCCGTGTATACATAAAAATTATACCAATTAAAATGGTCAAATTAATAAAAATTAGTATTTAATGAGTACACACCGAGAGACTAAAAAAACCTTTCTTAGAAACGAACATATGTGAAACTGATTTTAAAAAAGTCAATGGCTGATCTGTAGGATAACTGGATAAGTGAAAGTGTGCATCTATACGGGTGACCTGCTAAATGTGGATGCAGGGTTTTTTTTTTATCATCTAGCAACTAGTCACTTTTCTTTTTTGAAAAACTCTAAAATCTGTACTTTTAATTGTAGCCGCTTGTTTTTAATTTTCTGCCTCTGTTGTGTATATACAAAACTAGAAACTAGCATAAGTTTATATGCATTAAAGGACTGTCTGTCTGTCTTCTCCCTTGTATTCTCTTTAGTCCATAATGTAAGTCGATTGATTTTTTTATACATCGTTAATTTTTTGACTGCATAATTGAAAATAATATTTTTAATATTCTCAATCTCTCCTGTCAAAGTTGAACCAAGACATATAATATGGAGACTTTTTTTTTGCTAAATAATATGGAGATTTTTATAATCAGTGTGTTTGCATATTCCTGGCCTTTATAAATTTTTCGCATTAGAAAAATCAAAACTATTAAAAATAATATTATTTTAAAATAATTAGCAGAACTAAACGCACACAAACGGCTTAAAAATACACATTTGCAAAACTGATTTTAGATAAAAAGAGTCGATCTCTGATCCGTAAACTGTTGGGTAAGAGTGGGTACGCGCGTATGAGTGGCGTGTTACAATTTAATATTACATCTACCATATAATTGCTTTGGATGCACATTTTTTTCAGTCATTTACAAGAACCACATACATTTTCTTCAAAAAACTGCCAAATCTTAGATTTTGATTGGAGTCCTTGGTTGCTAGTTTTGGTAGTGTATATATATAGGTGTAGAAACTAACACAAGTTTATATGAACCTAAACTATATATATATATAGGGGAATGCTCAAAAGAAAACCAATATTTAAAAAAAAATTAAGGTGTTTTTATCAACCGTTGATTTCTAATTGATCTGATGGTTCATATTAAATTAGACTGTTAAACTAGAATATTAGTTTCCTTTTCAGTTATTTGACATTTATTTACATATATTTGGAAACTATTACAATTTTGTTAATTATATATGCTACTATTATAATGAACGGTGTAGATGATGGGATCTAAGTTTTCTATGTAAAAAGTTATATATATATATATATATATATATCATCTTCTCCGTCTGATAAATAGTTGTATTAGTCCTGTCAAGGTTCAACCAGGAAATATAATATGGAGATTTTAGTCATCGGTGTGTTGTGCATATTGCTGGCCTTTTCACTCCTCTTACTTGAATGGAGTAGAGGCAAAGCTGTTGAAAAACTTCCACCAGGACCCTACTCCTTACCCATCATAGGCAATATACACAAACTAGGCACGCACCCACACAAATCCTTAGCCACCCTGGCTCAGATTTACGGACCAATCATGCGTCTAAAACTTGGACGTATAACCACCATAGTTATTTCTTCGTCGAGCGCAGCTCAACAAGTCCTCCAAAAGCAAGACCTTGCCTTTTCTACACGGCCCTGGCCCGATGCTATACGTGCTTGCAACCATTTCAAATCCTCGGTAGCATGGTTGCCTGTTGGAAGTCAGTGGAGAAGCCTGAGAAAAATTATGAGCTCAAATTTATTTACAGCTAGCAAGCTCGATGCAAATCATCATCTTCGAACGAGTAAGGTGCATGAGCTTGTTGGATATTGTAATAAGTGTAGCAAAAGTGGGGAGGCTATTGATATTGGTCACGCTGCTTTTCAGACTTCACTTAATCTTTTGTCGAACACTATTTTTTCCAAGGATATGGCCCATCCGTATCATAACACAGAGGCTGAGGAGTTCAAGGACTTGGTGGGGAACATTATGCTCGAGGCGGGTAAGCCTAATTTAGTCGATTATTTTCCTATTCTCAGGTGTATTGATCCACAAGGTATAAAACGACGAATGGATGTACATTTTGGGAAGCTAATCAAGTTATTTGATGATTTGCAAAATGAGCGTTTGGCGTTGAAGAGATTGGAAAACGACCACGAAAATAATACTAGTATAGACGTGCTTGACCAACTGCTAAAATTGATACAAACAAATGAAATTGATAAACCTCACATCAATCACTTATTAGTGGTAAGTTTACTTTTTCGTGGGAGTAAATAAGTGATATCTTTTGGAATATAATATAAGAATTTTTGCCAGTTGTTTTTTATTAGCTCCTTCACTATATTAAAATTACAAATATACATGGGCAGGACTTATTTGCTGCAGGAACAGATACAACTTCAAATACAGTCGAATGGGCGATGGCCGAGGTATTAAAATATTCGGAAACAGTGTTGGCCAAGGCTAAAGCTGAGCTCAATCAAGTGATCGGAAAAGGCAAGATAGTAGAAGAAGCGGACGTTTCTAAGTTGGCTTATTTGAGATGTACTGTTAAAGAAACCTTAAGGTTGCACCCACCGCTTCCCTTCTTACTACCACGCCAAGTGGACAATGACGTTGAACTCTGTGGCTACATCATTCCAAAGAATTCGCAAGTGCTTGTGAATGCATGGGCTATCGGACGCGATCCTAAGTTATGGGAAAATCCATTGTCATTTCAACCGGAGAGATTCATGGACTCTGAAGTTGATGTCCATGGCCATGATTACGAGCTGATTCCATTCGGTGCGGGTCGAAGGAAATGTCCTGGAATGCCATTGGCAATGAGAATGCTGCCAATCATGCTGGGATCCCTCATAAATTGTTTTGACTGGAAACTTGAAGGCGGGATTGCACCAGGGGATTTGGACATGGAGGATAAGTTTGGGCTCACTCTATCCAAGCTTCATCCGCTTCGTGCTGTAGCAACTCCTGTTATTCCATAATTAATTAATAAGTTGTGTTTGAATTTTTTTTATAATAAATAAGACTGTATGAGAACTGCAAGTTACGGGTAAGTAACTTCTCCTATTTTATGGACATTCAATCTTCAAAAAGGTATTTCTACTTCGTTAGTACTAAACAAACAAATTTAAACAATTATGCTTCATGTTATTTGGATCTCAACCAAACAAGCACTGATTGTTTGGAAGAAACACATTGGGGATATAAAATGTAGAATATTTTGCAGGTGTTTGCAATCATTATATATGCATTATTCTGCAAATAACACAAGGTTGTGATTAAAAAATTCTAATATAACTGTAACCGAAGAGAATACAATCCAAAATTCAAAAATATGCATGGCATCAAAGTCGATTTCAATAATAAGTTGAGTTGTTGATAATAAATTATTATGTTATTTCAGTTTTAAAAGTACTTTTTTGCGAAAGATTTTAAATAAAAATATTTAAAATTTTATATATCATTTATTTTTTATATATTGTAAAATATGTGTAAAAAAATTAAAAAGAAAAAATAATTTAAAACAGGAGAAGTAAATTATCTGATTACTAGAGCGCAACTATTGATCCAAGTAACAATTGTTATAGAAGTCAACTTTGCATAATCAGGCTTTTGTCTATGGGTTTCACTTGCCGACTTCTGTCAAACAGTATCTCTTTATATACTCCAATTTTCAAACTAATAAATTATTCATGACATATACTTTATCAATATGATTATTATACAATTTATACAATTGATGATTACCCTTTGAAAATGATACATAATTAATATATTTTACATTAAAAGTTTCGATCGCCAACTAAATTATCAAAATTTTTAATATTTAAATAAATATATTTTTCACGTTATAATTTTATTAGTGTTTAATATAAAATTTATATAGAATCAAAATTTTATGTTAGTATATATTTTCTTATTTTATGTGAATTTTTTGGGTGATAACAAATTAATTAAAAAAATTTAATTTGATAATAATTAAAAATAAATATGATAAATAATTTTTTATTTAATATAAATATGTATATAATTTAGTTCCATAAAAATTATATTTATTTAATATAAAATGAATATAAATAAACTTTAGGCCAATGTTATCGTTTTACATACCCCAGTCATTATTTTAATATTATAAAATTTTAATGCCTTTATACAAATATCGGCCCATGTTCAGTCTATACCTAAAATTCAAATAAGAATCAATTGCTATAGGAATATAAATATTATTCGTATTTGATCTGGTTTAGACAATCTCTATACATTTGAAACTAAATCATTTTTATTGTCAATTTGTTGAAGAAGAAGACAACAATTACACTGCAGCGCAATTGATGAGCAAGAGAACACTCCACGACCCCAACTTTGAAATTGATGAGCAAGGGAACAGTCCAGGACCCCAACTTTGAAATTGAATATACAATTTATATACAATTGATAATGACCCTTTGAAAATGATACATAATTAATATATTTTACATAAAAGTTTCGATCGCCAACTAATTTATCAAAAATTTTAATATTTGTAATTTGTTCGGCCGCTTCCACTCTTCTTTCTCAAACATAGCCGCCGGGTGGTTCTTCGGTTTCGAGGAGTCTGATTTCTCCTGTTTTTGTGATTTAATTTCCTGGATCTAAAACTTGATTTTAGTTTATAATTTTTATTTTGTAATTTTAGTTTTAATTTGCAATTTCAGTTTGGTTGTAGCCTCTCCTTGGTGAGAGTTTTGGTTTTTATCTCATTTATTTGTGAGAGTATGGTTTTTGATCTAGGGATAAAAGTTTTTATGAGAATGCAATTATGGTCGATAGTTCAAACTAAATTAGCTCCAACGAGATATGGTGAAACGGGTACATGTAAATATATCATCTTAACAAATGGCGTGATTGTATTTCCAAAAATAATGAATTAATCAGCTATTGTTTTTGTTTTATGTTTATTCGACGTGACTATTTTTGTAGATATCTTATGACTTTTCGTTATTGAATTAATTCCTACTAAAAAAATTAATATTTAAATAAATATATTTTTCATGTTATAATTTTATTAGTGTTTAATATAAATTTTTTGATATAAAATGTATATAGAACCAAAATAATATGTTAGTATATATTTTCTTATTTTATGTGAATTTGTTGGGTGATAACAAATTAATTAAAAATTTTAGTTTGATAATAATTAAAAATAAATATGATAAATAAAATTTTATTTAATATAAATATGTATATAATTTATTTCTGTAAAAAATATATTTACTTAATATAAAATGAATATATATAAACTTTAGGCCAATGTTATAGTAAATAACAATTTATTTAATATAAATATACTCGACTTAAATATCAACCCATCAAATTTTTTAATTTTTAACAATACAATATAGGTCGGAAGATTCATCCATGTTATTCTTGCACGGAATCCCAAGAAATTTTGAATGAGCAATATTACATACTCAAAAATAATTTCAAATTTTTCCTAGATAACGTGGCATAATACATAACATGTTTTGATTCGTGAGTGCATATGGATTCATAAAAATTTCACGTATTAATGCCATTCGCGAAAAATTATAGCAGATTGATGGTTCAGATAATCGATTGTCAAAAATCATGATCCTTCGATATATACGCGTGTTTCGGATGTGTATGTGTGTGTGTATATATATATTAATTAATTAAATTAAATATTTTTATTTTATAATATCTTTAAATTTAAATATATTTTTGTTTATATCAATAATTAAATGTTATAATAAAAAAGTGTCTTTCTAGTGTGTGTCCATGGACACACACTAACAACTAACTTTTGATGAGTTGACAATTTTTTACTGGTGATGATATTTATGCATACATAGGGGTATTATTACACACACTAGAAAAATCGAATAAAAAATGTAATACAAATATAACGCTTAAAACATTATAAACATGAGATTATATATGTTTTGTCGGAGTTGTATACGCTCAAGGGCGGAATCAGGATTTCAAAATAGCCGGGGCTCAAATTTTTAATATAAACAAAATTTGCTCAAAATTTTAGTATAAACAAAACTTTCTTTATTCAAAAAACTTGAAAACTCATCGTGATGTGAAAAATGATGTCACTGTTGTAAAATAGGGAATCACAACTAAATATATATTTAAGCGTTTGTGAAACTTAATCTCTATCTCGTCTCATTGTTATCTCATATTGTTATGTATGAAAAATATGTGGTAGGTTATGTTTTTTTATTTTTAAATGCTTGAAATTTTCTTATACCTTAGTTGTAAAATCAGTCGAAGGAACACTTCTAAGGAACACTTCTAATGTCTTCTTCTATTTTTTAATTATTATAAAAATATAAATAATGCGCCTTCTTCGACTTAAGAAGATGACACTATAAACAGTATGACTCCCCGATGCATAGCATAGTCCAAGCGAATCCACTTAAAAGCTTTATTGAACTATGAACGAGCATCATATTAGCAAATAAACGTATTCATGAACTTAATGTGTGAGAAAAATGAGAATTGTAATAGTGCACTCTAACCAATCATACTATCTAAATCAATTTAATTGAAAATCTCACGAGAGTAATGTAATAGTGTATACTTTAATCAGTCATACTGTGTAAATCATTTAATTGAAAATTTAGTTTAGTTTTATTGTATATTACTTTTTTGGAAAACTGTAATCAAATGGTTGTAAATAAGGAGTAAAATCAAGAAATTTGAATAAATGCTTAAAATCTTTTTTGTGAGAATTGTAATTTAACTATCCAAGAACGAATGGTGTGATAGCGTGAGAAATAACGACTAACAAGTACTCGAATTGTAAGTAGTGACATTAAAATTGCAAAAAATAGAAGTTACTATCTAACGAGGGCTTTAAAATGATTTAAAATAAAAAAATTATATTGATTATTTTGACTCTAGCCGGGCTTCAGTCTCCCTTAGCCAAATATTTACGCTTCAACTTCTTGCAGGCGTGATTTTTTTTTTTTTTTGAAAATAGAGAGTTCCATTAATCAATCAAAACATCTGACAAAAGAGTCTCCAACAACATGTTCGGAGGAGACATGAACAAATTATAGCCATCTAACAGACAGGGAATCCTAGCCAACATGTTCGGAGGAGACATGAACAAATTATAGCCATCTAACAAACAGGGAATCCTAGCCAACAAGTGAGCTACCCTATTTGCTTGCTTTTTAACATGGCTAACGATTAAATCGTCCTTATGACTTAGCTTATCACGACAAAATGCAATGGTATTCCCAACCTCTAGCTGGTAGTCATTGTTCTGTTGGAGAGCCTTCACCACCGTAAGAGAATCACACTCGATAATGACATGATGAACACCTGTTTCCTCTATCCATTTCAGCGCTTCCAGAACACCTATAGCCTCCGCTTCCATAACACTGACCATCCCTTTTGTTCTCAGATTTTTGCCATGTATAAACGTGCCCAAATCGTCTCTCAAAACCATCCCTACAGTAAAAGAAGCAGCCCCACTATATACCGAAGCATCCACATTCAGTTTCAACCAACCCAATTCTGGTACCTCCCACTTTGCTTTGACATCTGACCCTCCTGTAGTTCTCTCTGTTGATCTCTCTTGCTTCCTTTTCATAGCTTCCTGCCACTTTGTGATATGTTTAGAGCTCAACTCAACTGTTAATTCCGGAGTGAGTTTCGTGCTCTCCACACTTTTTTATTTCTTGCAAACCACAGTCCCCACAGAACCGTTGCAATCTTTACAATGTTCTCGCAAGTTTCATGACAGAGCTTATCTAATAACCACCTTGGTGCTTATTCCACCATCGACATGTCAACAACATATCCCACTTTCTGCCAGCATTGAGAAGCAAAAGCACAATCGAAGAACACATGCAGCAAATGTTCAACATCTACCTCACATACTGGACACAAAATAGGAAGAGAGACCCCTTTGCTTCTAAGAAGATTTCTAACAGGAATGTTATTTTTGCAGAACCGCCACAAGAAAATCCTGATCTTGTGTGGAAGATTTGTGTTCCAAAGACGACTCCATCCTTTTGAAGATGATTCTTCCGCCATAGTGTCATGTCCAGAAAACCAGTAGTGATACCCAGATTTTACTGTATTCTGCCAATTGGTCGACTGGGTCCAGGCCACCCTATCCTCTACCTGATATTGCAGGCGTGACTTTGATATATAAATGATTAAATGTGTATAATGCGAGGATAAGATACTTGAATGGACATACAAATTTTACCAAACACACAAGCTTGGGCGTGACCTTTGAGAACTTGAGTGCTTGTTTAGTATATGGTGTGGTTCTATGAGCTTAAATTTGTTAAGAAAGTTAAAATTTATAGAAAGTGTAAAATTGTGTTTGATAATCATATAGGAAAGTTATTTCATATAGGAAGTGCAAGTTATAAAACTACACTTACTTGAGAATTTAGACTTCCTACATATTTGGGAGAGCGTGAGCCAAACAAACACTATAAAAGATTTGCAAAATGGAGAGAAGCACTTGACTGGTACATTTCTGTTAGACGGTCTATTTCAACCAAAGTTGAACACGTAAATTTATTTGTAACCAAAACAAATGAAATGTTCTAGAAAGTTATTTTTCACAGTCTTTTTCATCAATTATTGGTTAGTTTAAAAGAGCAATTTGCATTTTGACGTAGTTTTAGATTTCCCATTATTAATTTATGCTACATTCTAAATTTTTTTAAATCAGTTGTTAATCCATATTTGGGTCGGTTTACAAGATTTTTTTTAATTTTAAAAGCTTATTTTAACGAGTTTAATTATTTTAAAAATAATTAAATTAAAACATATTTAACTGTTCTAGTTTAAACTAGACTCACTTCTTTTAAAAATAAATTTTTAACAAATCTAATATAAAATAATAAAATATTAAATATTAAAAGTAAGTGATGGATATAAGCCGGTATTCATTATACACAAGTTCAAACAGTTATTTACATATGTAGGGTTTTGCTTGTGATATTGGCCCAATAACGTATCTTCGGGCCCAATGATGTAATTTCGCTTAAAATTACAAGAAATAAACAGTATTATTCATTTGGATACTGTTATCTGCTACATCCAGATATCGATTAACAGTATTTTACAAATGGGGCCTTAGTCAAGCATTTGCAGTGCTACTGCTCCACAATTCAGCATGGAAGCTATATAGAGTTTACACATTTTAGCTAAAAATAACAATAAAATTTGAACGTAAGCATGAATTTTTGATTTCAGAAGCATCTAAATGCTGTGTCCAGAATGCTGAATTGGTGATATGACCCTCATAAGGCTTTCGAATGCATCTTCTTTTACCTCTTCAACTTTAAGATTTTTCAAATGACTTCGACATGAATCCCATAGATGACTAGTTCCTTCGTCACATACCACCTTCTCTAGTAGCGTCAGATCTTTAACAGATGAGGGAACCTCGTGCAGGTCTGCCAGTCCTTGGCAACCACTCATGTGGATTGTTTTCAAAGCACGCAACTCCCCTACTCTTCTAGGCAAATTACTTAGGCTTAAACAATCAGATATATCAAGAACTGTCAACTTATGGAGGTTTCCAATTGACTCTGGCAACTCTAATAGGTTTGTACAAGAATTGAGCCTCAACACTTCAAGATCTATGAGCCTCCCCATCTCCTCTGGAAGTGAAGATAGCTCATTGCAGTAAGTGATGCTGATCTTCTTGAGACTGACAATATTACAGAGTCCGACGTGCAATTTTAACAAGTCGTCACAACAGTCGATCTCAATTTCCATAAGATTAGGGAAGATGAGGGATAGGTCCATAGTACCATTCTCAAATGCCTTGCCGATCTCACACATAGTAAAAGATATCTTCTGCAAGTTCTTCATCACAAGCGAAGACGTATTGAGGGAAAGTAGTGAAACTCGTTCCAGTCTGATTCGCGTTAGAATGGGTAAACTTCCAAGACGATCAAAGTTGTACAGCTTAGAGAAGGAAGACCCATAATTTGTGACAACCAGAACCTTTAGTTGATTCATAATCTCAATAAACTGTGGTATGATATACAGACCGGAACAGCAGTTCAGTATAACAACTTCGGCTGCAGGGAGTGTCAAAGGAAGCCAGCTTGAGGAGAAATTTTTATCTGGACATGAAATTTTAAACATTGTCGGTATAGAAAGAAAACAAAATAACACTATTGATCACTAATACAGTGATTGAATTTAAAATGTCGAAAACATATATGAGCTAAGCAGACCTGTAGAAATCGACAAGAGGCGTGCATGGATTAGTTGGCCCACTTTTTCAGTCCACCACTTAGGAAAGTTATTCCCGGTTATCTCTATAATCAACCTTTTTCTATGTTCTATGGGTTCTCTGTTACTCTGGTGGATAGTTAGTTCCCTAAGCAGATCATGCTGCATGACATAATTTTCATTACAATTGCCGTCAACCTCATTTCCTGTTTGCCTGCAAGAAAATTTAAGTTTACTGTTTTCATTAGAGTATCATCGATATAGCAAGGCAAATGAACCAATTTGTAATGTCAATAAACCAGTTTTATCAACTATTAGATACATCTAAAGTTTTTATTGCTGATCTAGCGATTAATTAATTTTATTGATACCAAGTGGGGAGCATATATATACTAGAGGAGAAGCAAGTCTATTTCAGTACTTAATTTACAAGACTAATTTGAAGTCGAGAAGTTGTATACGAAAATAAACCCGAAGTTCCAATCTAGAGATGCATTGAACAAATTATGATTGAGGAGAAAAATAACTCTGGATATAGATTCATTAGTTAATAGAAGCTAGAGGTTTCATCATGACATAAGGGATTCGAACAACTGCTTCAAATACAGTATCTGGAAGTACCGTTTGTGGAACTCATTGATTACATTATCATAATAAACTATCATCTGTAGATAATGCACATAATGTAACACAGCATATTTTGACATATTATTAGCAGACCTCTTCCGATTTTTATAAAGCATATTATTGCTTCTTTTCACTTGAGCAAAGATTTCTTACATATCCTGGTAGTAATTCTGTTCCCTTTACTAGAGCAAGTTCAGTACTGTAAATTGTAAGTGCCTATAACAAAGACAAAATCTCTCACTGAAATACTTCAGTTTTATAATAGTATAGAATCCTGTTGTAAAAACAATATAACATTTGACATGGTCACAATTAACAAATTGCAAAGCTTTAATTTTGCCCCAAAGTTTCAATCACTATAATTGCTTCTCGGTTATGATTACCAAATTCGGTAGATATCAAACCTTAAAATCAGATGAATACATTGAACCTTAAAGTTGGCTAAATGAAGAGCACTATGAAAACATAGTTTACAAAGATCATAGACCAATGCAACTTAAAAAGTCAAGGCACCTCCATGTTTCAAGATAGGTTGGATCTCTATGAATGCAAAACCATACCTTTGTAAACTCTACGCGAAAATTCTAGTGACTGGGTTTAAATTGTCCTCACCTCTGAGATATAATGTGTTCAGTCTAAACTTTAAGGTTCCATTTCCCTCATGTGAAACTTGAAGGTCCGCATCGTCAATTAATCATTTAACGGATTTTATGGTCATGTGGACATTTACAAAAATAATGGACCGAATACTAGTGGACCTTCATACAGACTAAATCCTACCATATAAGGAATGTCAGATAGGTTTGCTAAATTATTTTAGCAAAGAGTCTAAAGCTTGTGAAGTTTATAGATATAAGGGATTTCATTAAAAGTTAGTAATATGAGGTACGCAGACTTAAAATTTTCTACAACTATTCAAATGAAAATTTGGAGTTGATCTTGTATAATTGGTAGGTCTTGCAGCAGACAAGAAGTACCTTGTGCAGACAAGATTAACAAGATTTCTGAATGCTAATTCAACAAGATTGCTGAAGGTATCCATGTCCTTATCATCCAAATTGTACAGTTCTGCCCACATATCCATGAGAGTGGTGGCTGGAATCCTTTGATCCTCGGGAAATGATCCCAAGTCTAGGCAGCAGTCCTTTATTGAACTGTCATTCATCTCATCCAGGGCATCTAAACTGGTTTGGAGACAATCAAGCAATTGTGTGTCAGTGTCCAAAATAGATTTACCATCGGACCATTTCTTTTGTTTACGTCTCCATGTCACCTCTGGATGCCCATAGAGTGACCGTCCAACCACTGTGAGGGCCAATGGAAATCCTTTACAACCTCTTACAGTCTACAAGTAATAACCGAATACATAAGTTATTCGTAGAAGTCAGATGCACATATTAGTATGTAGATGCCGTATGCATACATGTTAATAATCTTCTTCCTTACGTATAGATAACACTATAGTAGTCACCGTTCTACAATC
Source organism: Oenanthe javanica (assembly GCA_008931105.1). Taxonomy (NCBI): domain Eukaryota; kingdom Viridiplantae; phylum Streptophyta; class Magnoliopsida; order Apiales; family Apiaceae; genus Oenanthe; species Oenanthe javanica. Next base: position 24,896 of record QRFB01005101.1, read on the forward strand.
ATTTACCCATATAATATTAAGTAATTGTTGTAAAAGAAAAAAAAATGAGATCGTTGAACGCTCAGTTTCGCAAAATTTTGAAGTTTATGGTAAATTTGATGAGAAACATATTCATACTTGGTAAAATGTATGTGTATGCGTGTTACATATGATTTTGTTGAACAGATAAGTTAAAATTTAAAATTTTGTACATCAAGCAAATTTCAATATCCTACCTTTTCCACAAGATCTTGTGGAATTTTAGACCTCCCATCTTTTGGAATTGCAGAACGGCAGAAAAGAGTCATGGCATCATGATCATTCAGAATCTTCAGATCATATACAGGACTGAATCTTGGGAAAGAGTATCTGGATGTAATCAGGATCTTATAATTTGGTAATGAGAAGGTTAAGTAGTCAACAAGAGATGCCCAATTAGGCCATACATCATCTAACACTAAAAGTATAGGACTTGGGCCTATTTGCTTCAACAAGTATTCCAGGTGATTGATTGCATCATCATCATTTTGAAAGTCGGGCAGTTTACTGTCAGGCAGTCGACATTTGAATATCTTCTCAACAATAACAATGATGTTGGCCGATTTTGAAACAGTCACAAACAGTATGTTTTCCCCGAATATATCTGTACATGAGGAAATACAACAAACAGGCTGAACTTTCATGACACTAATAGATTTATTAAATCACAAAGAGTATGTTTCCCTAAATATCCACAGGCTCACATGAGAATACATCAAACAGACTGAAATTCATATTGACTATAGTGAAAATAGTGGCATTCATGTAACATATGTGGTTCTGCCCAAAATATACTTGCTGCTATACGACTGCTTTAGCATTTTTGTGGCCAGCAAAACCTTCTGCAGGGAAAGTGCTGTGGAGAAAAATTAACAAGTGTTTCATAACAAACTTTTCTAAATACACTTTGATCATATATATAATCTCCTAACTTCCCAAGAAACTAGGGGTTTCCATTCATTTAAGTAATGGTCTTCACAAATATTGACACTAACTATGCACAAATTAACAAATATATAATTCAACGAAATAGGTAAAAGAAATGCCTTACTTTGAATTTCAGGATCATGACAGAGCATTTTGGCCAAAGTGGTCTTACCACATCCTCCGGGAGCTGAAATCACCTTAACTATCTCCGTATCTTTCAACACCATCTGCTTCAAATCTTTCAACGGTTGATCAAACCCGACAACGCCATCAGGAACACCCGGGACACTGCCCCAGAACGAAAAGCCCGAATCACTAATATTCAAAAACTTAAGTATCAAATCCAGCTTATCATTACTTTCTTTAACACCAGCCACAGCACGCATACTATTCACAGCTGACAACCCCTGCACTTCAATTTGAAAAAACTTGACTATAGATTTATCCAAGTCCAACAACTTGTTAGAGTAAATGTACTGCTTATATTTGTTCCAGCATGGAATTGTACTGCACTTTTTTACGAGCTGAACACTGCGATGTAAGTGCTCGATGAACTGATCAGTCTCTTCTTGTCGAATCTCAAGAACTTTGTGAAGCTTCTTGATCTCATCGAACATGGGCTTAACTGATCTAAGTGTATTTTCTACTGATTGAAGATTGGTCTTAAAAGTTAAGGTTTGTTTAGCAACGGCTATAACGACTTTGAGTAGTTCACTTATGCCTGCTCCTAGAGCTGCATCAGCAATGAAAGCCATTTTGAGTTGATCAACCTATGAGAAACTATTCATTGTATGTATGTTTTATAGATGAATTATTGTATATGTTGGAAAGGTCGTTGCAAGTTCTGTTATTTTATAATCAACAGACAACAAATTAATACAAGTTGTTGAAGTTTTTATATTGTCCCGCGTGGAGGTAATCAGTACGAAATTTCCCGGGTTGACTTCGATGATTTGTGATTTTGTGTAACGAGTAAAAATGATTTATAATTTAAAATTAGAATCGTTTAATTTATTTATAAAAAAAATCAGTTAAAGTTATTTTAGTACTTGGTCTTAATACGTATTTAAAAATATTTTAAATCATACTTTACATCTTTTAATTGACAATGTTAATGTGTATATAGGAGGGTTCATTTTATTAATTATGAGAAAAAGATCGATAACAATTTATAAAATATTTTATAAATTAGTATCAATTTGAATGATTTTTTATAATGTATAATTATAATATATATATATATAAATAATCGAATAGAATAAATAGAGACATAAACAAGATTACTGAAGACAAACAAATCATGTTAAATAGTCATTCAAACCCCCGATTAGATCAGAGTCGACTCTCTATCTCCCTCTCCCTTTCCTCCTCTTTTAACCATAATTTCTCTACTCTCTTCCTTTTCAAATCTTCTCTTTCGTTTGAAGCCCCTTCGCCTCATGTCTCGTTTCCTTGTATTGTTTCTTCTTTTCCTTGTTTCAATCTTGGAACCCATGTGTTGATCTTGAAGATTCACATACAAAGTTTCTTCCACACACGAGAGCTTTAGTCAAACTATCAATTTCTACAACTCATGTTTTGAAATCTGATAGTCATGAAAATAGAATACAACAAGTTGCAAGTTTATCTCCCAAGTAAATTGTTGAAGATTTGGAAAAATAAAAAATGGATACACAAGGGCAGAGTGATCGATATGTCTGTAAGTAAAGGGTAAACAAGATTTATCTTCTCACTTCACTCTTTATTCCAATAATTTTGAAATTGATTATGGGTTTGCTGTGAACGATAATCTTGATAACTAAAGTAAGGATATGAATGTTTTCATTGACTCTGTCTTGATGACAAATAGGTATGATTTATCTACGTCTCGAATGAATCTCATGTTTGTTTGATTTCTTGTCATGACCTTTGTACATGGTCTGTTTGATCAATGTTGTCCGTAAAAAAATATGTTCGTGAAAATGTGATTGTTCCTCACCTTTCCTCCACTCGATTTCACTCTAATTTGTTTCTAAAAAATGAGAATATCTTGGTAAATCTGATTTAATTTCAAGACAAACATGTTTTAATTAACACGAGTTTTGTAACCTCTTTACCCTTTTCTTTATGTTGGAATTGTGGTTGGTGCAAAAGTTTTGTTTTACATGAAATGAAAATGATTAATTTTATCAAGATTATTTTGATTGGGCTGGAAATTCTGGATTTTGTGGAAAAAATTAGAGGAATGACTTGTGTTTTACTGCATAAGGAATACATTTTGGGTAAAACTAGTCATAGTTTGGTGAATGTGTAGATTTTATTTTGGAATCCAGTGATTCTAGAGGGATCAACAAGCGTTCTACTCTTGGTACGAATATAATAGTAGAGAACACTCTTTAAGCTATTATTCAAGACGATCATGTAGGTGAAAGTCTTCCGCAGGATGCTGGTGTCATTGTTGGAGTTAGTACAACAATTGGCGAGGATGTCCAAGCTGATGGTCTGATGGTGCACGAGATTATGATGTTGATGTTGTGGCATAGGCAGGGGTTGGTACAGAGGCGGGTGATGGTGATCAAGTTACAGGTCACAAGACTAGCATGAAGCGGGCTACCATAGATGAATCACTTTAATTAACTACTATTGTTAGTTAAATTATTTGGTTTATAAGCTTTATGAGCATTTAAATTGAATTTGGGGATGAGTTTTGTTGTTCATTTCATGATTCACATGAACTTTGAAGGGGTTATTCTGCCCCATTAATTTGTTTCTTATTAAACAGTATGAGTGTTGCAGAAGGGGGGTTGAATGCAACTTACAAAACTATCACTATTCTTGTTAACAACAAATAAGTCAGTAATAAAAGTAAATTATGAAATGCAAAAAATGAAGCAAATAATTGAAGACAGGTGTTTAACTTCAAAAAAAATATTTTTTATTTTGCTACAACTAACTGGAATGAGTATTCCAGCTACAAAGAAACAATGACCAATGGATTTACTAATGTTTCTTACTTGAGAGAAAACTTAGCTCAGTTGCATAAGGAAAAGTACTTGTGAGATATGTGTATCTATACTGAAACACGTATCCCACTTACAGATGCATTTTTCCTTTGTCCTAGAATAAATCTTAAAATAGAAACTTTGTTTTTCTTGATCAACCTTGTCTTCATTTTATTTTTAGATAAAGTTGTTCTGAGATGTATAGAAATCTTTGACTCCTGAAACACACTTTATCTTTTTTCTTGTCTTCTCCCAAGTTACAGTAGTAAACTTATTAGACTAGATAGTAATGTCTAAATCATCTCTTGTGTTATCACTATCTAATCTGCTACCTGGAACAGTCTGTCAGCTTCATTAAAAGTATATTGTCAACTTCTTACTCTACTATGGTGACAGTATCTTTGGCTCCACATACTTTGCTGTCAAGCCTCAATAGATCCTTGAACTTTACTGTCTCCAAAGCTGCTGTCAACTATCCCCGCCAAATGTGATGTCGGTAAAATATGTTGTCTGTGAATCTTCATTCTTCCGCCAAGTCTACTGTCAATGGAATAGTTGTTGTCGCCTGTTCCTTTGTGTTGTCACTTAAATATGTTATCTTAGGCTTCAGTTGTAGAATGTTACTGTCAAAGTCTTGACCCATATTGTGCCTGAACACTTTGTGAACTTCTACTTCATGGATCATGTTATTACATTTTTACAAAACAGTAACTATTAGACTTACTGTCACCTATTTGAACTTTGTTAAACATACTGTTATAAGTGACAAAAAATATACTATCAATATCCATATGACAATACATTTTACTTAGTTTCTTGTAAATTAAAACTAAGTCATTCTAGTTGATTATACCACAATCCCTAACATTTCTTATGACCTCTACTGTTGCTAGAGTTAAGTACTTCTTGCGTTTGTAATGCTTGAAAGTACCTCTTGCGTTTGTAACGCTTGAAGGTACCTCTTGCGTTTGTAATACTTGAGATCCGAATATTTTACTCCATTTTAATTAAATTTATAAAATAATTAAAAATTAGCAAAAAATCGTGTTAAAGTGGGTGGGGCAAGTTGGTAATTATTAAAATAAAGAAGGAAAAGAAAATCTGAGAGAGTATGTTAAACAAACACACTTTCTAGGATCTTGAAACCAACTCAATTGTTATGCATATGGCAAGCATGAAGCTAGTGCTTCTGTTTACAAGTTACACTTAAGTTTTCTATAAGCCTGTTTTACTAGTCATTTAAGAATTTTATGAATGTTTGATTTAAACCGGAACAAATGTGCATAATATTGTTGATCATTCTTATTTGTATCTTATTAGTTATCAAAGTGTTTTGGGAAGTTAGTGACAGTGAGAGATGCAAGTAATGCACATATGCATGGAATGAAGTTAAGGTTTACTTCTCGACTGCTTCTTGTTCAAAATATTCGTAAAAATTGTTATTATTCGTAAAAATTGTTATTATTGGTTTGCAATAGAGTTTAGAAAGGATAATAATAGACATTGAACAAAATTGTTACCAGTAGTTAACATTCTGATTTCCAACAACAGAAGAATTTCAAAAATGTTGAATTGGTGAGATGACCCTCATAAGGCTTTTCAATGCATCTTCTTTTACCTCTTCAACTTTAAGATTTTTTAAATGACTCCGATATGATTCTCATGGATGACTAGCTCCTTCATCACATGTCACCTTCTCTAATAGCGTCAGATCTTTAACAAATGAGAGAAACTTGTGTAGGTCTGATAATCCCTAGAAACCTCTCATATTAATTGTTTTCAAAGAACGTAACTCACCCACCCGTCCAAGCAAACTATTTATGTTTAAACAATCAGATACCACCTTGAGGTCATCCCGAGACCACATTGAGGTAAAAAATTAGACCATCATGAGGTCAAAATGAGGTCATCAAGTGACCACCTTGAGGTCAAAATGAGTTAAAAAATGAGGCCCTCATGAGGTCAAAATAAGGTCATCGTGATACCACTTTGAGGTCAAAATGAGACCCTCACGAGGTTAAAATGAGACCACCATGAGGTTAAAATGAAGTCATCACGAGACCACCTTGAGGTAAAAAATGAGGTCATCAAGCGACCACCTTGAGGTCAAAACGAGGTCAAAAATGAGACCCTCATGAGGTCAAAATAAGGTCAGCGCGAGACCATCTTGAGGTCAAAATGATACCCTCACGAGGTCGAAATGAGACCATCACGAGGTCAAAATCGAGACCACCATGAGGTCATCACGAGACCATCTTGAGATCAAAATGAGGTAAAAAATGAGACCCTCATGAGGTCAGAATGAGGTCATCAAGTGACCACCTTGAGGTCAAAACGAGGTAAAAAATGAGACCCTCATGAGGTCAAAATAAGGTCATGGCGAGAGCACCTTGAGGTCAATATGAGACCCTCACGAGGTNGTCGAAATGAGACCATCACGAGGTCAAAATCGAGACCACCATGAGGTCAAAATGAGGTCATCACGAGACCATCTTGAGATCAAAATGAGGTAAAAAATGAGACCATCATGAGGTCAGAATGAGGTCATCAAGTGACCACCTTGAGGTTAAAACGAGGTAAAAAATGAGACCATCATGAGGTCAAAATAAGGTCATGGCGAGAGCACCTTGAGGTCAATATGAGACCCTCACGAGGTCAAAATGAGACCATCATGAGGTCAAAATCGATACCACCTTAAGGTCAAAAATGAGACCATCATGAGGTCATCAAGCGACCACCTTGAGGTCAAAATGAGGTCAAAATCGAGGTCATCACGAGACCACCTTCAGGTCAAAATGAAGTAAAAAAAGATACCATCATGAGGTCAAAACGAGATCATCAAGGAGACTATCATGAGGTCAAAATCAAGTCCATCACGAGGTCAAAACAAGATCATCATGAGGTCNGAGGTCAAAAATGAGATCATCATGAGGTCATCAAGCGACCACCTTGAGGTCAAAATGAGGTTAAAATCGAGGTCATCACGAGACCACCTTCAGGTCAAAATGAGGTAAAAAATGATACCATCATGAGGTCAAAACGAGATCATCAGGAGACTATCATGAGGTCAAAATCAAGTCCATCACGAGGTCAAAACAAGATCATCATGAGGTCAAAAACGAGATCCTCACGAGGTCATCATGAAGTCAAAATACATACCCTCACCAGGTCAAAATCGAGACACTCACGAGATAAAAATTAAGATCACCATGAGATCAAAATGGGGTCATTCAAGCTCAGAATCAAAGACCCTCACGAGATCAAAATCCGCGTCAAAAAATCGAGACCATCACGAGGTCGATATAAGGCCATTACGAGGTTAAAATGAGATAATCACGAGGTCGAAATAAGGTCATCGCGCGCGAGAGCCCTTGAGGTCAAAATGAGACTCTCACGAGGTTAAAATGATAGCATCACAAGGTCATCACGAGAGTACCTTAAGGTCAAAAATAAGACACTCACGAGGTCAAAATGATGTCATCACGAGGTCGAAATGAGACCGTCATCAGGTTAAAATGAGGTCAAAACGAGGTCAAAATCGAGACCACCACGAGATCAAAATTTAGACCCTCACGAGGTCAAAATCTACGCCATCACGAGGTCAAAACACAGTATATCACGAGGTCAAAACCGAGATCATGACGAGGTCAAAATTCAGACCCTCATGAAGTCAAAATGAGACCATCACAAGGTCAAAAGCGAGAACATTACAAGGTTTAAACAATGTCAAAATTTAGGTCGTCATGAGGTCAAAATCTAGATCATTACGAGGTCAAGATCATCACGAGGTCAAAATCTAGGCCATCACGAAATCAAAATTAGACCATCGCGAGGTCGAAACTGTGACGGCCCCGGCCTCGGGTTAATACCCCAAACCCCAATTTCAATTTTAGCTAGTTAATTTGAAATTTGGACTTAGGATTATTAATTTATTATTTTAATTTTAGCATAAAGTTAGAAAGCTTTTTTTTAGATTTTGTTTTTAAAAACAAAGGGAGAATTTGTTGGATTTATTTACAAAATAAGAGCTTGATATTGGTTATTTATAAATAAAGTAAATAGATTATATACTAATAATAATAAAATGATAGTGAAAAGGATTGGAGGCGTACAAGGCAAGTTGGGTGGATTTAGTAGTACACATGGTCATCATATAAGATAGATTAGTGCCTTGACTCCCTACTTGCCCAAATTTGTTATATACAAAATACAAACATACTAGGTTATAATAGAGGAGAGATGTTTTTACGTACTAAACTTGTCTTTTTTTTTTCCATACACAATATAAATACACAACTGCTTAGAAGGAAAAACAGAAGAAAAGAAATAATAAGGTGAGCGGTGGTGGCTTTCTGATTTAATCAGTTTGCTGAGGAGTTTTAATTTCGGTAAGGCATTATTTGATATATTTTGTATATTTTTGTGCATATATAAAACAAGTTTGCAAGTTTGTTGGACTTCTGAGATATCAATTCGTTGTGCACTTATTTGATGTCCGGTCATAAAACAAATTATATATTCAAATTTCTTGCGAAAGAATACATGAAATAGGCTCTTGAATCATGTAAAATCGATTAAAAACGAATGAGTTATGAATGGTCAAAATTTGGTCAGGGATGTTGATTTCGAGGAGAGAGAAAAATCAGTTTGATTTGGGAGAGAAGAGGATGATGTTGCAAGTTCTGATGGACTATAATTTTGTTATTAGTATTTAATTTATTTGAAGGCTTTTTTATTAAGTCTAAGGATATTTATTAGTATCTGTTTAATATTAAATTCGATATATGTGAAAATTGAACCCAAGACCTTGGAGATGACAAGGGATAGTTCTATCACTTAGCTATCATCAACCCATAATTTATTTGATGGCTTAAATCAAAGAATTGGAAAAAGTGTTTAACATGAAAATTTAAGTAGATAATTTTCTGGATTTAATGGTGAACTCAGATTTTGGGTTTGGGTTATGAAATAATTAATTTGATTTTAGGTATTTAATAGATAGTTAAAAATGAGTTATTTTGAGGATAAATATTTAAACATGTTTAAAAATTATGATAATTTTATATAAGGTTTAGAATAATATATGAAGTATAATTAGGGTGATTTGATGTTAGAAAATTTAATTTTGGAATTATTTTTGAGAATGAGGCATGGATGTGGTGTTTAATAAACGATACGAATAAAAGGATATATTAATGTATATGATTAAGAAGTAATAAATTAGTTAATATACGGCTAAGTATTTATTATGTATAGAAATGTGTATATTTATTGATTTGGTTTGAAAATCTTGCAAGTAGGTTCGAAAGGGATATGCGTCGCCGGAGATAACGAAGATTCAAATATTTTAAGGGTGGTGTACTGTAAGTATATATTATACTGATCCATTGTTAATACACTGATTTTGTGTTCTTTATTTGTTGATAAAAAGTGAGTAATCTTACATTGATAACTATTTGAACTGATCGGATATACTTCCTTGTTGGAAGTAAAACTAAACCAATTATTTAGATGGTCGGGATCTCAATTGATGAATTGATGAACTGGTGAACCTATCACGTTTGAATACTCAGTTTTTGATTTTGAAGAACTGATTATTTGTGATGATTTTGACTAATTATTGATGATTGTTTTGTTAAATTTTTGATGAATGGAGATTTCTGATTTTTGAATAAACTTCAATCGAAAGCCATAACCACCTCAAAGCTGGAGAAGAACATCTTGATGTAACTAGGATTTTATAATTCGGTACAGCTAGGCTTAATAAGCTGTCGACAATAGTGTCGGGTCATGCATCATCTGTTTGACTATTTAACTAACTAAAAAACTTTATGTTAAATTTGTAATGCAAATATTTTACACTTCAAAAAATAATAAATTGTATAAATTCGATTAATTACAAGTATGATTTTATTTATCAAATTTAATTATTTTTAAATTAATTATATGTAAATTTGTTATAATAAATATATACAAATGAAGTCAAACGTATTTTTGAATTCTCACGCACCTCCGTATCATAAATTTGTATCAAAAATTTGATTTGTTAAATAGTTGAACTCTACATCAATTATATTTTAAGTTAAGGTATCGGTTGATGCGTCCATTTTTCAGGAGAATGATGCCTTTGGGTTAGGCATTGTAGCCAGGAACTCAACTGGAGAACTTGTATATGCTTGAACAGTGAGACATTGGGGAATAATGACACCCGAGATGGCGGAAGCCCTAAATCGCAGCCAAGGCAGACAGTAGAGATTGAATCAGATTGCCTCGTCGCAATTAGGAGTAAAGTATCAATGGTATCTCAAGTTGGAATGATTATTGAAGAGTGCGTGCACTAATATGGTCGCTCATAGCTTAGCTAAGGTCTCATATTTCTTTTCAGATTGAATATTTAATGAGAATGATGTTCCTGTTGAAGTTAAATCTTGTCTTATGAATGATTTATCTATGCAACAAAATTGCCCTTTTGCTTCAAAAAAAATATAAATTTTTAAAAGTAAACTATATAAATCTTAATTTGTTTTTATCAAATTTAATCTTTCTTTACAATCTAAAATTTTATAACTATAAAAATATACGAGATATAGCGGTAACAAACTGTAGCCACAAGTCTCATTGAATAGCAAGAAACTCAAATGAGAAAAAATATCTAGCTATATTATCTATACTATATTATTATAGTTGAAAAATTAAAAAAATTGGTTCAAGGTAAATCATAAAAAAGATCTTAATCGTCCAATTTTAGATGAATCATAAAGACGATCTTAATCCTTCAATTTCAATAAAATCTAATTTAAAAAAAAGAATATATATCATACACGCAACTCTAATCCCGATAGTGCTTCTTTTATACAACTCCTCATGGATAATATTATATTATATTTAAATTATATTCTATATTTTCTATTTTAAAAATTATACTTATCCTATAATTTTTATTTAATATATCATTAAAGTTTATGAATATTAATATATAAATATCATTGTATAATAACATACAACTCTAACCCCCGATAGTCTTTTTTTTATACAACTACTCACGGATAATATTATATTTTTATTAAATAAATTTTAATTTAAAATTTATTTAATAAAAATATAATTTAGCAAAATGACCCGATTTTTTTATGCAAGTTAGTACGTATAATGTGACTCTTATTGAACTATAATTTTCTTATTTTAAATTAAAAAAATTATATCTTATAAATCATATTTTCATTATTATTTTATTTTCATAAGATTGTAATATATAGTGTAATTAAGTATTACAACTTTATATAAATAAATTAAAAATACCACTGAAATCTAATTTCATGAGGTATTAATTATTTTAAATTTATTTGATAAAGAAAACTTTTAAATGTAAAAAAACAATATAAAAGTCCAGAAATTATAATCTATTAAAATAACATGATCTTTTCAACGGCCATTAAATTTAGAAAAACAAGTTACAGTTTAAACGAAGGTTGTAGAGGTACGAAGTAGAGTCAAAAATCTCACCTTTGAATCTTTGATTTATCTAAAAACTAACCTCGGACCAAAGTAGTACTGCAAAAAAAAAAGTTTAAAAAAAATAATAAATAGATACAAGGTTAAAAACAATGAAGAAGGGTGACGGACTATATATCATTATTTCATAACACACCAATACAAACACAAACAACACGTACTAGAACTAGCTTCTAAAAAGTAGGAGGTTAGTTGTAAGTTGTAACCAGAAAGATCTTGGGATAAAAACAAACATATATATAGATGACTCATACTAGCTAGCTAGGGTGTATATATATATATATGCATATACATACAAATAGATTTATAAAAGCAAGGTGAAATAGATCACAAAGAATCACAATGAATGAATATTGAAATAGAAAATATTACTAGAACACAGGGATTTAATCCGAATCAAAGAGAGGACGACAGTCATGCATCTCTCTTTCACTGTTTATAAAGAGACCGGACAATGATTTAAATGCCTTTCACAGTTTCCGTTTTGTCCGTGTACTATTTCGAGTAAATGATCCTCCAACCATATCGAACAAAATTTTATACAATGCCTTGTTGAGTCGGTTTAAATATGTGTCGAAATATGTGAAAAATGTTGCTTAAAAACTATTATTAAAAAATTTAAATTTGATAATATTTTTAATATATATAGGTTTTGAGATATAAAATGAACAAAAATATTTTCTTTATTTTAAAATAATTAATTATTGTATTTAAAATTCATATATATAATCAATTAAGTTCAACACAAATTTTATGTTTGCGTTTAATCGGTATGTATGTGGAACTTTATTTTCTAGGAGTATTAATTTTGTAGGTAATAAATAAGAGAAAATGATTTGAATACCCACTTTTTAACAGTAGACTGCCTAAATTACCCGATCTCATATTTACGGCCCTTTTTGCCCCCCTGATTCACCTCTATGAGAGGAGTATCCACTACACCATATATGGTCTTTGGCAACATTAAAAAAAAGTGTGAAATTATGTTAAAAATGTTGCTGAAAGTTCATAACTGATTTAAGGCAACACTTTGACCAATTTTGGAAGTGTTGGATATTTCCCCTTGTCGTAGATGGTTAAGACAATACTTTTGCCTGGCAACACCGAAATTTATGTTGCCTTAGCAGCGACAATAATTTTTCCTCTAGGGAAATGTTGCGGAAATGTTGCAGTACATCATATGGCAACATAACAATTCCAACAATGGCAACATCATTTAAACTAATATTTTATAGATTTAGCAACACCCTTTCATGTTTTTTGCGACATTTTTTAATTAAACATTTTTCATATTTTAGCTAATATATCTGTAGGTTTTGGCAATATTTTTTATAATAACATTTAAATTTTAAAGGCTACACAATATTGAATTTAAAGAAATACTTTATTTTATATTTTCTGTTACCTAAAAGAATCAACAGATTAACACCACATACATTTGAGTCCTAAATATACGTACACACATTCAGTAAAAGATCTATCCAACAAAATATTCCATTACATTGTTCTGCTTCAACATTGTCGTTCTTTGACATAAATAAACATTTCAAAGTTCTGAAACATAAATAACTACCAACATTGTTGTCTAAGTGAAGTGTCGGTTGATGGCTCAATATTTAAATCACTCATATCAACCTTCAATTCCTGATTAATTTTAACCAGTTTGGTCATCACTAGTTTGACAATTCCTCGAACCTTTTTGTTTACTTTCTCATCCATCTCTTGCGTAAGTTTATCGTGAATCCTTGTTATTAAATCTGTAATATATTTATCTAGAATGCTTGATACACTTGATGTGGTCAATGATGGTGATTTACCATTTGATTCCTTTTTTCGAATAATTCTTCCAACCAATTAAGATGAGCAGTGTTCCTTCCCACCACGAACCATTTCATTATCAGCATCAATACTTCATTTTTGTATAAGTTTTTCAACATCTTCTTGTACAAGGAACATGTGATGCAAACAATTACATAATGCACAGAGTCGTTTGAATAAATAACTAATGAAATAATTTATACATGATTTCGCTTATGCATTATGACAAAAAATGTAACATCTGATAGAACCGAAGGTGGATCCTGACCATAAACAGTTGGTGGCTCCTAACATCAACCGATGGTTTTTCCTGACCATCAACTATCGTCCTTTCTTTCACCTATCACAGATATTAGGATTAACATGTAAATGACTAGCTACCTAAAACCGAACCAATATAATTCTTCATTTAGTAAAAAAGTCAAATATACGAACACCCCTAGTCACTAATTTTGGAAAATTAATAGTTCAAGCTGCAATTTTATCAAGTGAATTGCTAAATTACTGAATTCTAATATCAAGTGAAGATCATCGAACACTGGTTGGAAGAGATTGTTCAATGTAATCACTACTTTCTCACTTCTCGTAAGGACATTATTCATCCTTGATTTCCCTTTCTTTTTTTAGTTTTTGATTCAGGTAGTGCTTTTATTCAATCAAATATAAATCTTTTACAACTATGTTACGGTCATACTTTCGTTTTAGTAATTGAATGTCAAAAATAAAAAGAAAGTTAATGGTTGACATTCTTTTTGAAAATACTATTAAAAATGTTCTTAATGTGTTAAAAAGACACTACTTTTGGAATAGTTAAATTATATTTTTAGAATTAGTTTTTAATGATTTTGTTGTAATAAGAAACCTTAGAACAAGTTACAAGATAATGTATACTACCACAAGCCATAAGTTTTGGGTAAAATTTTATATCAACCCTTATATTTTTAATATTCCAATTCCTCGAGTAGTTAAATATAAACTAGTTAAGGTAAGATGTAGGAGGAGGCCCATTAGTAGCTATTAAAACTCAGAACAATAATGTTATCATATAGAAGATAAATTTTACATCTTTGTAATGATCAATACTAGTACATATTATAATTTAAAAAGAAAAATTAAGTGTTAGGAATTAGAGTTACAGAAGTTTACAGAAGGGGGATGAATGTATAACTTCAAATTCTTTTACTTTTATTTTCACTTCTTTAATTTGATGAACTGTTTGATAGTGTTTGTAACTTTGTCAATTCACAGGTGTTTACTTAAATACAAATGCGGAAATGTAAGAACACAGTGAATTAACTTTAAATCTGATTGTGTATTAGAATGAATCAGCTATAATCTGAAATTCAAAGTGAATTTCAGCTTCTTGTTCTTGGAAGATACAAGGTATGAATACACTTGATAATTTTCAAAGATACTAACTAATGAGGTTGTGCATAAGCTATATAAACAACATATCTTTTGGCAAATGCTCTCATCAGTCAGTTAAGCTAAAACTAGAAATAGACAAGAAACACTTTACATTTGACTACTATTTATTTCTAGCTAACACAATCTGTTGACAGTCTTTTGATTTTAGCCTTATCTCTTCTGTCTTTTATCTTGTTCTTCTTCCAAGCTACATTGTAGACTTGTCTCTATCTTCACATGTTTGACTGATCCTATAAGGAAAATAATGGTCTTAAATTGTTTTCCTTGTTTGGTTTTGATACGGAAATGAAATAAATTAAATTATTTTGAGCATAATTTTATTTTTGGAATTGATATAAAATATAATTATGTAGAGGTTGAAAGTAGGTGAGTGTATAAGAGAGAAAAAGAGATAAAGAAAAGGGACAATAAATACCCCGAGAGAGGTGAGGAATGGGAGTGGAAGAGTTTTGGATAGACCCAAAACTTAAAATGGTCAAAATGAATGATTCTTTTTATAAAATAAACAACAACAAAGGGAATTAACATGTTTGTTTCCCTTTCCATTTACTCATTACCCTTAACCAAACGACCCTTAATTATTTTTGTAATTAACTTGTATTGCGTTATCTTTGCATCTCTACTAGAGATGCATAAAAAGACTGAGCCCGAAAATCTAGCCCGGCCCGATTCGAAAAAAATCTGAAAAAACCCGGCCCGAAAAAGCCATGCCCGATCCGGGCCGGGCTTAAGGCCTTCAATGGGCCCTATATTTTTAAGTGAAGTTCGACCCGACCTAGCAAAAAGCCCAGGCCCATCCCGATCTGGCAAAAAGCATGAATTCGGCCCGGCCTGGATAAAAGCCCGAAAAAACCCTAATAAAATCCAATTATTAAAATATCTTCCTCTCGAAAACACCTCTATGGTATCCACGCGAGCACCTTCAAGAACGTCTCACGATCTTGATTACGGAATGGATGTACTAGCCTCCTTTGATGATTTCGAATTAGCTCTTCTCTGCCTTATTGCTGTGTAGCTGCTGCCTCTAGGGTTTTTCTTATCAAAAACGTAATGCCCTATTAACCCTACATTATCTATTTATAATGGTTGGTTAATAGGCCCATAATAGCAACCCATAACAGCAAAGCCTAACCCATGTAGGTTTAGGATTAAATAATAAAACCGAATTTTATTATTTAATTAATAACTAAGTCACACTTAATTATTAATGGCAGAATTCAAATTC
>QRFB01005102.1:2654-24805 GCA_008931105.1 Oenanthe javanica
GTCAAACAACATACTAGTCTATTTATGTATTATTATTGTCCTATAATAATAATACTCGACTAGGGACATTTAAGAATATGATATATTATATAATCTCAAGTTCAAGTCATGTACTAAACTATACAATGTGTATCATGATTCTAAGGACATTTATTATGCTAACAAATATATCGCAGTAATTAAAGTCATAATAAATACGTTTATTGAATAATCAATTGACATAAAGGTTTATCAAAATAAACATTGTATTGCCTCTAGGGCACCTACACCAACAGCCAGAAGGTTTGACAACATGAGATTTCAAAAAAACTCCTCATACAGAGTTAAGCCTAACTGTGGAAGGTTCCAAAAAGGAGGTTATTCAATAGCTGGATCAAAAAGCGGCTAATTCCTAAATTAATTGAAGCATGAGTTAATTTAATTTCTAAATTAATTCAAGCATGAGTTAAATATTAAGTAATATTGTGTTTGAATTTTTGAATTAAATCAGTATGACTTTTTAAAAGTCATACCGACTGATTTAGTTGTGTATTATTTTTCGGTATGACTTTTTATTCTAATAAAAAAAGTCATACCGAGGTTTTTAAAAAAAAATAAAGTCATAGTCGATTCTAATCAATTATATACACATACATAAACACGATTTCTTCACAAACAGACTTCTGCATTTTTTTTTCTCCGGTCGATTTTCATCAAAAATTCAACTGCAACAGTTGTTATTCCTTGATTACAAGCATTATTGCTTGCTAGTGTGTTTAAATCGAACCAAGCTAGAGAAACTCTGCCTTATTTTTGTTAAAAATGAACTGATTGTTCTTGTTCTTGGACTAAATCGAAGCTAGTGGTGATTTCTGTGATTATAGAACTGGTTGTGTAGTAATTTTCTGATTAAAAACGAATTGGGGATTAGTAGCAGTTAGGGTTTTTAATTGTAACTGTGTAATTTTTGATTGTTTGGACTTGTATTTAATATTTTACTATTTTATTGCATTTTTTAATTTAATAATTGTAATAAAAATAATTAAAATGGCTGGAAATTGCGAGATTATGGAGACAAATTTTGTATGATTTTTTAATCCGGTGAATTGCTCAGTTGAGAGGTTTAAGTCATGGATCATATTTATGAAAGAGCATTCACTAGTAAGGACTGCATTTACATTGGACGCCCCATTACAAATTGATGCATTAAGGGCCCTGTACTCTATAGCTAGGAACAGATCAGTTGTTGCGAGAGTACAATTTTCCTTCAGCATTGGAGAACGTGAGTACATTGTGACTGAAAATGATATAAACAGGATTTTAGGGTTCCTAACTGATAATTTTGTTAAGCTACCAACTGTTCCAGAAATACTTGAATTCTTCTATGCAATTTAGTATCAAGATGACATTAATCTGGTGAAGATGTCAAAAGCCAAGTTGATTAGCGAGTGGGACTATGTCTTTGATACACTAGCTAAAGTGTTTTCCCCATAACAAAGAGAAACTTCAACAATATCTCTTCTCTTCTTCAGAATATTGGGTATTCAGTGGCCCATAACAGACGAATAAATTTCGGGAAGCTGATATTGAAAGAAATAATAAAGAAAATGGGAATGCCTGAGAGCAGGGAACAGAATGTAATATGCTACTATTCAGGAATTCTGATGCTATTCATGAATGATTTACTTTCAGATGAGGATAAAGCATTGTTCTAAGACAACCTTGTAGAAGAATCTCCAACTTCACAGATGAACTTATTCACTAGGC
The DNA here is from genome assembly GCA_008931105.1 of Oenanthe javanica. Lineage (NCBI taxonomy): Eukaryota > Viridiplantae > Streptophyta > Magnoliopsida > Apiales > Apiaceae > Oenanthe > Oenanthe javanica. The sequence continues at coordinate 4,401 of QRFB01005102.1, forward strand.
CCAGCAACAAACTCAAGTATCCAAATGTGTCAGTGGTAAGAACAGACTATATGGGTGAGATCATGGATCGAATTGCAAATCCTGCACAGGCTCAACCGCGTCAGCAAGAGCCAGAGGAAATTCAAGATCCAGTGCCAATGGAAGTTGAAAACTCTGCACAGCTTTTACTTGAGGCTGCTCAACATGCAGAACATGAGGTAGAGGTACAACATGTAATAACTCACACATTAGCTTTCAATTTCCTACCTATAAATATATGTAATATTCCTTTAAATTTACCTATGGCAAATTATGATTGTGGTCTTACACTTCAGGACTTCGGCTATGAACCTGACAACAGACAGGTTCAATCCCAAGCTGAGATAGAACCTCAAACAGTTTCTCCTTCACCAACTTCTTTAAGTAAAATCAGAAAGAGGATGAAACCTATTAGGAAAGTAAGAGGTAGAGGTATCATGGTGAGTGAACCCGCAACTCTATCTCCACCTACAAAAAGATCGAGGACTGAACTTGAGACAATTGCATACTCATCTTTATCCTCTCATTGGGATTTGAAATTTGATATGGAAATACAACAGTCACTGGACTCACTCGATCAAATGGGTGATTCTATTGAAATTCGTCGTCCGGCCGCGACATCCTGTGAAGAGTCACGCACACTACTAGAACTCACACTAGCAGGACCCCCACTTGAAGAAACACAATCAGATGAGGGCACAATTAATGAAGAAAATATCTTTGAAATAAACTTGTTAGATGCCACATTTATAGTGGACCAAGACATTTTTGATGCAGTGCAGAATCAGATGCCATTACAGGTATTAAGGGTCATCACATACTCTAACGAGCCAATCACTATATTGTCTAAGGTGGTGACCCCTCTAGATTTCTTACATCCAGTTCCTTTAAAGGAAGTTCTCAAATCCACTAGTGGATTTGAGAGAAAACCACTCCATAGAGGGAGATTGGACTCCATTCACGGAGTAGCTACGTCAGTAGCGGAGCCACTTCAAGTTAATCTTGTTGAGGACGCGCCTTCACCGGCATCAGAAGAGCATTTCGACTTTTCAAAAGCTATAATAATATATACAGGTACAACATCGGATTCTTGAAAGGAGCAAAACACGAGTGAAGTGAGGCAAACACCGAGCGAAACACATGAACATAGTTTAAGTGAATCAAACAAGAGTGCAAGCGAGGTGAGTGCACACACACACAGAGTGAACTACTATAAAAAAATGGAAGCTCTCCAGAAAGAAATGCAGATTATCCAAGCTGAGTTGGTAAAGGTTAAAGCACAAGCAGAAGAGAAGTCTACATCTGCCTCTGTAACATAACGGCTGACAATCGTGCGGAAAGATGTTGATGATGTCAAATCCTCCATACTCCTGAAAACTCAAGATATCCAGAATGTGCAAAGTCTCATTGTCGAGGATATGAAAGAAGTAAGCTTTTTACATGAAAGAATTGTTGAGGTTGAGAAAAGCTTGATTGTGACAATAATTGAAAAGGAAAAGATCTCATTAAAATGATTCAACAAACTGGATGATGGAATGACACATCTGAATGAGAGAATGAAGCAGGTCTATCTGACCATGCAGAAACTTGTTACATCCTTTGAAGCTTCTAAAACTGAAGAAGATCCCTCAACTAAGGGGGAGAAAGGAAAGAAAAAAGTAGCTGAAATTGAAAGGGATACTACTGAAGATAAAGGCAAAGGCAAAGCAAAGTTGTATTCTGAAGAAGAATTTGAATCTAATGTTCCAGCACTAGAAGAGCACTACTATGTTGATGAGCAATTTATTGATGAATCATTTCACCCTGACAACTGTAGAGCAGAAGAAGAAGCTGCTTTTGATGAAGAATTTCTATTTCCTAAAGAGAAAGAGTCTGATCCTGCCTGTGAAGAGGCCATGAGAAAATTGAAAGAAGACATCAAGGCGAGCCATGCTAAAACAGAGAAATTAAAAGCTCTAGTATAGGCTAAAAGGGAAGCAAGTCAAGAAAAACTGAACCTTTGGGTTGTTGCTGTAAGAGAGAAAGAGAAGGATATGCAGCTGAAAATTGGGATGAAATGGGACATAGCAAGAGAAATAATGGACAAACTACAGAAGGGTTCATTTGAAGACAAGCATCTTAAGTCAATCATTGAGCGCCTAGAAAATTTAAATGACAACATTGATAACTTCATGAAATCTTTGAAAGAGGAAGTGGACTACATCACTATCATAGTGGATCACGTTCTTGAAGACTGGAAGATATTAGTCTACACTCACAGGAATGGGACATTCAGAATATCCTTGGAGTTGTTCAGACAAAGAAGTTATTCAATGATATGGACAATGTTGAACAAAGTAAAGAGAAGTTCAGAAGAGAATGAGCTTCTGAAAGACAGGCTCAAAGACTTCGCAAAAGCTATTAGTCCTCAAGTTCTATATCACCCTCATGAAGTAAGATTCTTCTCTAACAAACTGTGACGCCCCCAGATCCGGGGTCAGGAATCCAGGTTGTCACTGTCCAATTTCCACAATAAATAATACTCATCTGCTTTAACAATTATAACAATCCAACATACAAGCAATGACCCCAAACCAAATACACAACTCGAGTTATAGTCTCAGGAAACGAACTTAAAATAATAACAGTTATTATAATCCAACTGTAATAAACTCAGGATCTCATGCTACTAATATAACCTCTACCTGAAGTTACATTAGGAGTTAACAATGTTTCCACATTTATTAATGCCTTGCATATTTTACAATAATTATTAGGATTTTAAACTGAAATCCTATATAGCCTACACCGCCTGTAGAAGACTTGAACCTGACTAACTCAAGCTCGAGCCTCTCCTTTCCTTTGCATCCCCTGGACAAGTCTTACTGCAAGATATAAGATTTACAAAAAGCAAGAATGAGCCAAATAATGCTTAGCAAGTTATTGATCAGAATATTTCAAGGAAAAGGTGATAGCCACAATTATCCCAACTAGATATTCAATAATAAAAGTATACAACTTACAATATGAGTGAAGATGTATAACCAATTATATCTCAACAATAAAGGAATCAGAGTTCACGATACAAGAAGATATTCATGATAAGAATGCAGCTCAAGTTACTGCAATACCACAATTTAAGTTCATAATTTTGAGACTGACAAAATCAATGACTTAGCACAATGGCCTCATCCACGGAGTACCATTCATTTGAGTATCAACAAGCAAGCAGTTCAATATACTGTGAAAAGAATCAATAATAGTTCAACAGTTCTCATTAACACTATCAGTAACTTAGCACCTTGACTTTCGTTATAGTGTAGGAACAATCAGGTTCAACAGTTCCCATTAACACTATCCTTAACTTAGCACCTTGGCTTTCGTTACAGTGTAGGACCAGTGAAAGTTCGAGAGTTCCCATTAACACTATTTTTAACTTAGCGCCTTGACTTTCGTTACAGTGTTAATGTCAAATTCCAATTGGAAGAGGGGACTATGATTGGAGATTTTTCAACGCCCTACTGTACGCGATGATCAGTCGCATTGTACAATAGAAGAACCATTCACTTTCTCTACTAGTAGAAGGAAAACCCCTTATCGGGACGTCACCCTAGGCAACTCATGGGCCTTTAATTACACAGGGTCGTGCGTCACTCGACCTCTTACGCAACCTTACTCCAGTCCCTAGTGAATATGTAACACCATAGCTAAGTCTAGAAGGAACAGTATATTCGAAATTTCCAGACTAACAATTATCCTCTCTAGGATTTCAATCATCATATCATAGATTCACTTCCGAACTTTAGTGGAAGTAATCGTATCGGGTGTGGGTTGACTCTTAGTCAATGAATTAACAAAACAAGGTACTCGGTTCAAGAAGAATCCAGAACACAACCCGGGGAGTCGCTATTATATAATATAATAACTTTAATAAAGAGTATTTAATTGGAGCTAGATATGAGTTTCAAAAGACCCAGGTATATACGGAAAGAATGTCAGGATTATTGATTCGTTCCCTAATGTGGGGTGGTTAACCAAAAAATAACTGCAAAATATTTTATTGATAATTAAATAACCAATATTAATTTAAAAATAATATTTAAAGTATTTTCCGGAAGCTCCATTATATTTTTAAAACGTCACAAAATATTTGAGTAAGGATTAGGGTTCTATACTAACCCCCAACCCTCAGTAAACCGGGATATATAATATAATCAGAGTCAAACAATTTTTAAATATTGTTTTGCTTAAAACAATTGAACAACAACTGTCTTTTAATAATATTATTTTCATTGATCCATAATATTTAAATTATATTTAATTAATATTAAATAATATTTAAATAATCCAAAGTTGAATTGAAAACCTTTTGTTCATAAAGAAACACGGGATCTCAGAATTTTTAAATAATATTTAATTAATAATTAAATATTATTTAATAATTAAAAGAATGGTTGAAAATAATTAAATCGATGATCTTCATTAATCATCTCACAATACTCAAATAAATTTTTGAATTGAAATATTCTGGTAGTACTTACTACCGTTCAAAATACTCGCCTATCCCCGGTTAACCATCGAGTACCCTGAATGGTAACTCGACACACAGAACAGATGTCCAATCTGGTTACATGCATACTCTAACTTTTCGAGAAGTTCAGAGTAGCAGAAGAATCAAGTTATAAACGAACAAAATAGTTTAAGGTGAAATGGCAATGTGCATTTTCAACAAAAACAATGAGCTGAGTAGTTCAAAACACGACAAAAATTTATAATCGAAGAACTTGTTATAAAGTTAAAGATTTCAAGAATCTTGCATCACCATGAATCAATAATATTCTGATATAGAATAAAATGATAAAGTTGGAAACTTGCCTGGAGTCCAAGGATGCTGTTCCACTCCTCCCACATTTCGGTTATTCTATAATCATATAAGAACCCACTTTTAGTACACATATGTATGTATTAGGTTAATCCTAACTTTATACATTTTACTTCATATATTGCCCGACATTTCACTTCCTCGGACCTATTTTAGCTAATCATAAAACCATTTTGGCAATGTTTTTTAATCATGTTCCTTACATCTACATGTAGTCATGATATTCCTCAACAGCTTCCGTTACTTGACCGACTCGAGACAAGTCCTCTAACTTGCACGAAATCGTTTCCCAAAACGGTGGTTTAATCTTTTTCTTATGTTCATTTCACTTAACACCCTGTTTTCTAGCATTTTTAATAAATTGGAAGTTAATCCATTTGACATGAATCTTTCTCTGAGATCATCTTTGTACCACCAAAAACATGACATAAAAATTTCACTTCGAGCTAAGGTTGTTAGCTAGATGAAACAATTCTCCAAAATTCAATGTTTAAGCAATTCGTAGGTTATGAACAACCTTTACTAAAATAGCTATATCTTCTAGCTCGTTAATCCAATCGACTTACCGTTTGAGGCTACGCAAACTAGACTCAGATTAGAACATAGAACCATCCAATCCTCAGCCTAGAAATAGTGTAAAGTTATCCGAACAATTCATCCAAAATAGTGGCTCCAGAATTATCATTTCTGTGATTTATGGTTACATGACTTGCACTCTACCAATTTTAATAAATCAGATTTTACTCCTTTTAATCCAATTCTTCTTCCCAGGTAATCTTAGATGTTCCTAATATTTAAAATAAAAGTTTCATGATTTATGGAATCCCCTAACTAGGGTGATCACGCTCCAAAGTTCAATGAAAACAGGATTGCTATGTTTCTGCACTACCCTTACTATTTTGACCATATCTTTTAGCTCGTAACTCCGATTGACATGATTTTCACGGGTAAATGATCTAGAGACCATTATCTATCTAACCATGTCTAGAATGACTCAAGCAATGTAGGGTAGCCTCGTCGGGTGCTGTAATCAGTTGGGAGGCAGAAACAAAATGGACAGGGTACCCTTTGTATACTCAACATTTGCCTTACATTAACCTCCACAAAATCAACCAAACAACTTCCATACATTTTATACTACTACTTGAGAATGTACTCAAGACATCCCAAGCCCAAACACAATTATTCCACACTCCAATTGTTACCAACAATTCATAGAAATCAGCCAATAATTAATTCATGCTCTTACAAGCTAGTTTACAAATACCCATAGTTTATACTACCTTAAATAATCATCAACCAAGCTCTAGCGTGCATAATATATAAGATTGAGCACTTAATCAGGGCACCAAGTACTATTCATGTTCTTAAAAAAATCATGAAAATCAAAAGAATCAATTGCTAACTAAGCATGGTAATTAAGTATGTTGTAGACAAGGATTATACATTTGTTTTAAACTCTTAATCAAGGTGAACTAGCAAGTGTGGCTGAAGCTTTGAAATCTTTTATCCACGTATTTTCTATTCTGCCGAATGATAGTGAAAAAGGAAGAGAGAGATGATTTTGTGTTGTGTGATTATGTGGTAAAAAGGGGAAGTTGACTAGTCTTGGTCACTTAAATATATTTTTAATCAATTATGCAAGCTTCCTGGACACACCAACTAGCCACCAACATTTCTTTTTAACACAAAATTCGGCAAAAAATTATTACTAGTAGTGTTTCAAATTTTCATTTCATGGATATATCTATATTCGGCCATTATAGATTTAATAGGTAGTATTTAGATTTTTTTGTTTTCATTACGATTCGCTATAACGAGATTAATACATATTACTCGTTTCGAGAATTTTAATAACTTTAACATCCAACAAAACACTATTTACTAATTATTAATCATTATATACTATTATTTAAACTCTGTCCTATTTATTCGAAAGGGTTCGGATGCAATTTGTCGGATAACATATCTCAAAGAAGTCCTGCATATACTACGCATACCACTTAAAATACGAACCACTGAATATTCTCAAGTTACCCGTCTCTGAATTTTGACGAGTCCTACATACAATTATATATTCCCTAGGTTAATAATATAGCTTCGAAACTAAGTTCTGGGGAAATAAATACTCCTTCACATTTTTGGTACCGATATAGCGCTAAAACAGCCAAAAATCAAATTGTGAATCTTTGAATTCTGACAATTCATACATGCGTTCATTTATTCCATAGATTAGGAATATCTTCTTCGAATATTTATTTTGAAACAAATAAATATTCCTACATCGTTTCCACACAGTACAACCAGGTTAGGGTCAAATAAAAGTTGTCACTTTTTGAATTCTAAATTGATTTACATAAACTCATTTATGTCGTCTATTAATAATACGACTTCATATCTTAAGCTCTCTTCAAGCGATAATTCAGATAAAATTGTTCACTAATAAAAATGAAAAAATTTATCCAAAAATTCTTAATAATCCCAAACGTCAGAAATACGGGTTTTTATAGTCTCCCCTCCTTAAAAGGATTCCGTCCTCGAAATTTACACGAGAACAATTGAGGTTACTATTTTTACACCTCGCTTTCTAGTTTGCAGGTTGAGACTTCAACCTTCTTGGTTTCGTACAACCTCCTCAACATTATTACTTCACTTTTCACCCTTTGCTCTATTCAGTCGATAATATCTATAATTTCATATTCTAACGCATGCTTAACGCCCACACTATAGTTTCGTAACACTCGCATATACTCCCTCCGTCCCAACCAATTCTTTACACTTTCCTTTTTGGGACGTCCCATCCAATTCTTTACATTACTAAAAATAGTAACTTTTAACAATAAATATATTATTACATCCACTACTTCACTCCACTTTTTCAACACTTTACACTATTACACCCACTACTTCATTTATTTTAACAATAAAATCACTATTACACCCACTATCCTTGGTCTCCGTGCCCGGACCAAATGTAAACATTTGGCCGGGACGGAGGGAGTAATACGCAAGACTTATTCATTGGAAAGAGTGTCCCTTCATGTGTACCTTCTTAATATACTTCAAAACCTTAAAAGATTCAATATTCCTCTAGCATAGATTCTCTTTCTTACCACATCTCGCTACTTCTTTCCACGATGATATATTTACCAATACGAAGTCTTCCACTTACTCCTCTCGACCTTTTCTGGATTGATCGCCAACTTGCTTTGTCTATCTTGAGTTATCATTAATTGCTTTCAATTACTACAACTTGTATCATATGCCCTTCGAACCGATTCTTATCCTTATCACAAGGTATATCGATATTTTCGTTCGCACGAACTTCATAAGATGGCATGCCTATAGGTGGGTGGTAACTAGGGTCAGATGAAACTCAATATGTGGTAAGTAATTACCCCAACTCTTTTTAAAATCCAAAACACAACTTTCTATGAAAAGATAACATTGTACATAATTTTAATAGGGATCTTTTCAATAACGATCATCGAAACAATTGATCAGAGTGACTAGAAGATCAATAAACTCATTTTCGAATGTGTATAAGAGATAAGAAAGAAAATAATTTAGATATGACTGAGAACAACCATATTTGTACTCCAGATGGCCAGTCTTTAGTACTTTCTGGCTTACAACACATAATTGGGTGGTTGCCCACCAGACTTTTGTCACACAGACAAGAAGTCACACCATATGCATTATTTATCTCAATCGGATGAAAAATAGTTAACATTTAGAAGAAAATGATTTTGAAAGGGAGATTAAATATATTTTAGAATTTTCATCCCTTAATGCATTACGAACTCAATATACAACAGTCCCTACTCATTTAGGAACCTATAGACAAAATCCCCAAATTTCTTATCTCCCATTTCTCTTCTTTCCGAATGAGTAAATCTTTAAGAATCTTATGGTCTTTGTACTTTCTCCATTTCTACCCATTCGAGTGATGTTTCCACAGCTTAAGTACAACCGTTATGGCTATTTCCTTCAATTCATCAGTAGGATACCTTAATTCATGTTTCTCCCGTTACTCAGACGCATACACAATTATTTCTACTATGTTGCATCCGCGCACAATCAATCCCTTACAAGACTTATCATTATTAATTACCAGATTCACCTTTTATCATCGGGTACTTACCACATGAGGACAATTACTCATATTTATTCTTCACTTTCCTCAAACTTCCTTCACCACTTACTATATGCCTCAAAAAAATTTAAACTCATTTTACCCAAAACTCATTCTTACAGAATTTGTCATCCAACCTCTTTTCTCTTAAGATTTTCTGATGATATATATATTTTTTACCTTCGGGTTCTTCCTTCACCTTTAGCCAGATCAGGATATCCCCTGAGAAGACTACGATAACTTGTCCAATTATTTCTTACAACTCCAATTAATCCTTAGAAGGTACAGGTGCATTCATTAATACAAGCTACCTCATCAAAGATTCATACTGCCCTTATCGCGTGCTAAATGCCATCATTGGCATACTATCTAGGTAATTCTTTAGTTGGTGATAACCTATCCTCAATATATCTTCACTAGTAGACTAATTTCTTCAAGTGGTCAAATATTCTGTCTACCCATGTTGTCGGTATCCAATATTGATTGCTAACTTAATCAATTCACTTAATCCATTCTCACCAATGTATGCGCGGTCTCATGTCATTATCCGTTTCCTTCACAAACAAAACATGTGTACCTCATAGTAACACTTTCAATCTCATGATACCTTTATATATAATAGTCTTTATAACGGAGTGACTAACCCTCTTATGCTGACAGGCGCCATCTTCTAAGATGCCTCTAATGCTGAAATTACTCATAGCACTAGATTAATGATGAATTATATAATTTTTAATGGGTGGTAACCCCAAAATATCACTAAGGGTTACATCTTCCAATTCTTTAACTACCGCGTACTTCTCCTTATTGAATAGTTCCTTTTTCATATCCATTACTGGTGCCCCACAACTTAGCATCCAAAGCGTAATATACTTTTCACTCGAATCTTAATTTAAACCTTCTCAATTTATCTCTATCTTCCAATCCCAACTTTATCCAATGTCGGGAAATCTTAACTTCACTATTTTATTGTTACCATCAGTTTAAACATCCTTATTTGGATAATCCTCCATTCTCAACATCACATCAATTCTTCAATCAGGAAGGGACATAAATCTATGTCAAACCGGTAAACCAGTCAATCTTCATACCATATTACCTTTCCCTTATTCTCCATATTTAAAACATGTTATCCCTTCTTTTAGGGCAATCATTATCATAACATCTAGACTTTATAATTATAGCTTCTTGCTGTCCATTTCACATATTCTCCCATATCAGGCTCACTGTTTAGTAAGTGAGGCCTTGATTGGCTTGGGTGANAATCTATGTCAAACCGGTAAACCAGTCAATCTTCATACCATATTACCTTTCCCTTATTCTCCATATTTAAAACATGTTATCCCTTCTTTTAGGGTAATCATTATCATAACATCTAGACTTTATAACTATAGCTTCTTGCTGTCCATTTCACACATTCTCCCATATCAGGCTCACTGTTTAGTAAGTGATGCCTTGATTGGCTTGGGTGAATCATAATTAACTGTACGCCAACCTGCTCATATTTCTTAATCCACTGTTCTTACCGAAGTAGAGCTCCAATTCCTTATCAAATGGTTTCTTAGTATCTCCATACATTTAGCTTCCTTTCTAGTCCTTAAATTTCTTTACCTTTTTCAGCATTTCCTTTCCACATTCTATCATAGTTAGTTATTCCCAATACTGTGACTCTATTCTCAATTCACTACTTTGGGGACAATCTTGACAATTCCTTTAGACTTTGTTTCATGATCTGACACACTCTTGTTTCAGGTCTAAACTTTAATTACATCTGAATTTCCAGATACTTAGGAAACAGTTGCATAATATAAGAAATAGATATGGCTAAAGAATTCTTTGTTCGACAAAGTTCATAAGAATTCTTGCTGAATCAGCGACCTTATTATGCCTCAACCAAATACCTTTCAGAAATTTAGGATCACCATATATGGATATCGTCAGGGGTTTGCAACTGTCACTTTCCAACACAAGTGTCGTGTACGATCTTTAGCATAATACTAAAAGGATAAATATATTGTCCATTACATATAGTCTCAATCAAGCCACACATATGGGTTACTATCTGGGTCACAGGAATTTTCCTCGAACCACATATCCTAATTCAAACCATTTTATCATCAATGACTACTCGGACCGCTCTCTGGTCCGGAATTCCACTATTAAAAGAAGGAGCTTCATACAAGCACTTATGCCATAACTAATTTATACTGGTTAACCCAACCATCATATTTGTAATGTGGCGGTCATTCCTACTCCAAGGCTTTCTTTAATTTGAAATCCTTAATATACTCAACACTACATCGAGTATGTATCTCAACTCTTTGTTGCGACTCTACATTGTATGCATACTATACATCATCTAAATTAAGGCTTTACTCTTTATTCTCAGAGAATCCCCATCAACATCCTCAATGTTACTCATATATAGATGGCCTTAACCTTTAAGCCAAGCTTCTCCATATTGTCTTGAAATATTTTATTTACACCTCTTCTTAATTCTAAATTTTATTAAAATTAAGCGAAGGCATTTTCTACATAAAATTGGGCATGACCTATTCGTACGTTGGACTATGCCCGGTGTAAAAACACCTCAATTACAATCCCAACACATTCACAAATAATCTTGGTCCTTTAGTGACCCCAAACATCAACGTCTAGTCAGTCATCTACAATATAAGGTATATCAAAAGGGCGATAACTCGAGTCACTATATATGTATATATATACTTACTCTCGAGTATTCACAAGTCAGTGAACAACAATATCAATGGTTAATATCTTGGACCATCAATCACATTCGCTCCATAACATTAATAAGGGTTTACTGAAATGTAGACTATCTCTTCGGCTTATTGCCAATAGATGAAAGATTGGGGAAGATTTGATACACCATCAATTTGAACACGATCACCTTAACCATTGTGCCAAGAATGAAGTGGTTCTCTTCGCTCAGTAATGTTCCCCTCAGTCATCGGGTACTAGCATACATAGTGCTACACTTATAGCATGTCTGGGCTCCTTTATAGGTGCACCATAATTCTCGAACTCTCATTCTCAATCATAAATCCTCTTACTCAGATGAGTCTCCTCGGGCTAGTGTCTGTCATCTTTATAAGGAAAGTTCTTATTATCTTTCCTAACTATCCTTATATGAGTATATTAGTCTCATATATAAATCACTTCTACATCCGATAGCCTGAATATGAACTCGATATGAGCTCGCTCTTTATTAATCTTATCCAAACATAACTCTTAACTCTCTCGTTCCTGAGTACTATAACCTAGAGCTCTGATAACATCTCTGTGACGCCCCCAGATCCGGGGTCAGGAATCCAGGTTGTCACTGTCCAATTTCCATAATAAATAATACTCACCTGCTTTAAAAATTATAACAATCCAACATACAAGCAATGACCCCAAACCAAATACACAACTCGAGTTATAGTCTCAGGAAATGAACTTAAAATAATAACAGTTATTATAATCCAACTGTAATAAACTCAGGATCTCATGCTACTAATATAACCTCTACCTGAAGATACATTAGGAGTTAACAATGTTTCCACATTTATTAATGCCTTGCATATTTTACAATAATTATTAGGATTCTAAACTGAAATCCTATCTAGCCTACACCACCTGTAGACGCCTTAAACCTGACTAACTCAAGCTCGAGCCTCTCCTTTCCTTTGCATCCCCTGGACAAGTCTTACTGCAAGATATAAGGTTTACAAAAAGCAAGAATGAGCCAAATAATGCTCAGCAAGTTATTGATCAGAATATTTCAAGGAAAAGGTGATAGCCACAATTGTCCAAACTGGATATTCAACAATAAAAGTATACAACTTATAATATGAGTGAAGATGTATAACCAATTATATCTCGACAATAAAGGAATCAGAGTTCACGATACAAGAAGATATTCATGATAAGAATGCAGTTCAAGTTACGGCAATACCACAATTTAAGTTCATAATTTTGAGACTGACAAAATCAATGACTTAGCACAATGGCCTCATCCATAGAGTACCATTCATTTAAGTATCAACAAGCAAGCAGTTCAATATACTGTGAAAAGAATCAATAATAGTTCAACAGTTCTCATTAACACTATCAGTAACTTAGCACATTGGCTTTCGTTATAGTGTAGGGACAATCAGGTTCAACAGTTCCCATTAACACTATCCTTAACTTAGCACCTTGGCTTTCGTTACAGTGTAGGACCAGTGAAAGTTCGAGAGTTCCCATTAACACTATTTTTAACTTAGCGCCTTGACTTTCGTTACAGTGTTAATTTCAAATTCCAATTGGAAGAGGGGACTATGATTGGAGATTTTTCAACGCCCTACTGTACGCGATGATCAGTCGCATTGTACAATAGAAGAACCATTCACTTTCTCTACTAGTAGAAGGACAACCCCTTATCGGGACGTCACCCTAGGCAACTCATGGGCCTTTAATTACGCTGGGTCGTGCGTCACTCGACCTCTTACGCAACCTTACTCCAGTCCCTGGTGAATATGTAACACCATAGCTAAGTCTGGAAGGAACAGTATATTCGAAATTTCCAGACTAACAATTATCCTCTCTAGGATTTCAATCATCATATCATAGATTCACTTCCGAACTTTGGTTGAAGTAATCGTATCGGGTGTGGGTTGACTCTTAGTCAACGAATTAACAAAACAAGGTACTCGGTTCAAGAAGAATCCAGAACACAACCCGGGGAGTCGCTATTATATAATATAATAACTTTAATAAAGAGTATTTAATTGGAGCTAGATATGAGTTTCAAAGGACCCAGGTATATACGGAAAGAATGTCAGGATTATTGATTCGTTCCCTAATGTGGGGTGGTTAACCCAAAAATAACTGCAGAATATTTTATTGGTAATTAAATAACCAATATTAAATTAAAAATAATATTTAAAGCATTTTCCGGAAGCTCCATTATATTTTTAAAACGACACAAAATATTTGAGTAAGGATTAGAGTTATATACTAACCCCCAACCCTCAGTAAACCGGGATATATAATATAATCAGAGTCAAACAATTTTTAAATATTGTTTTGCTTAAAATAATTGAACAACAACTGTCTTTTAAAGATCCCCGGTATTTAAATTATAGTAAAACAATATTTAATATTATTTAAAAATAATTAAATAGTATAATTATAGTTAATAATTTTATTTTCATTGATCCACAATATTTAAATAATATTTAAATAATATTAAATAATATTTAAATAATCCAAAGTGGAATTGAAAACATTTTGTTCATAAAGAAACACGGGATCTCAGACTTTTTAAATAATATTTAATTAATAATTAAATATTATTTAATAATTAAAAGAATGGTTGAAAATAATTAAATCGATNAGTTCAAGTTACGGCAATACCACAATTTAAGTTCATAATTTTGAGACTGACAAAATCAATGACTTAGCACAATGGCCTCATCCATAGAGTACCATTCATTTAAGTATCAACAAGCAAGCAGTTCAATATACTGTGAAAAGAATCAATAATAGTTCAACAGTTCTCATTAACACTATCAGTAACTTAGCACATTGGCTTTCGTTATAGTGTAGGGACAATCAGGTTCAACAGNCAATACTCAAATAAATTTTTGAATTGAAATATTCTGGTAGTACCTACTACTGTTGAAAATACTCGACTATCCCCGGTTAACCATCGAGTACCCTGAATGGTAACTCGACGCACAGAACAGATGTCCAATCTGGTTACATGCATACTCTAACTTTTCGAGAAGTTCAGAGTAGCAGAAGAATCAAGTTATAAACGAACAAAACAGTTCAAGGTGAAATGACAATGTGCATTTTCAACAACAACAATGAGCTGAGTAGTTCAAAACACAACAAAAATTTATAATCGAAGAACTTGTTATAAAGTTAAAGATTTCAAGAATCTTGCATCACCATGAATCAATAATATTCTGATATAGAATAAAATGATAAAGTTGGAAACTTGCCTGGAGTCCAAGGATGTTGTTCCACTCCTCCCACGTTTCGGTTATTCTATAATCATATAAGAACCCACTTTTAGTACACATATGTATGTATTAGGTTAATCCTAACTTTATCTCCAAGGATGTATGTACACATAAGAACCCACTTTTGAAACAATTCTCCAAAATTCAATGTTTAAGCAATTCGTAGGTTATGAACAACCTTTACTAAAATAGTTATATCTCCTAGCTCATTAATCCAATCGACTCACCGTTTGAGGCTACGCAAACTAGACTCAGATTAGAACATTGAACCAGCCAATACACAGCCCAGAAATAGTGTTAAGTCATCCGAACAATTCATCCAAAACAGTGGCTCCAGAATTATCATTTCTGTGATTTATGGTTACATGACTTGCACTATACCAATTTTAATAAATCAGATTTTACTCCTTTTAATCCAATTCTTCTTCCCAGATAATCTCAGGTGTTCCTAGTATTTAATAAAAGTTTCATGATTTATGGAATCCCCTAACTAGGGTGATCACAGCTCCAAAGTTCAATGAAAACATGATTGCTATGTTTCTGCACTACCCTTACTATTTTGACCATATCTTTTAGCTCGTAACTCCGATTGACGCAAAATTAGTGCTCAAACGATCTAGAGACTAACTACTATCNTCATATCTTTTAGCTCGTAACTCCGATTGACATGATTTTCGCGGGTAAATGATCTAGAGACCATTATCTATCTAACCATGTCTAGAATGACTCAAGCAATGTAAGGTAGCCCCGTCGGGTGCAGTAATCAGTTGGGAGGCAGAAACAAAATGGACATGATACCCTTTGTATACTCAACATTTGCCTTACATTAACCTCCTCAAAATCAACCAAACAACTTCCATACATTTTATACTACTACTTGGGAATGTACTCAAGACATTCCAAGCCCAAACACAATTATTCCACACTCCAATTGTTACCAACAATTCATAGAAATCAGCCAATAATTAATTCATGCTCTTACAAGCTAGTTTACAAATACCCATAGTTTATACTACCTTAAATAATCATCAACCAAGCTCTAGCGTGCATAATATATAAGATTGAGCACTTAATCATGGCACCAAGTACTATTCATGTTCTTAAAAAAAATAATGAAAATCAAGAGAATCAATTGCTAACTAAGCATGGTAATTAAATATGTTGTAGACAAGGATTATACATTTGTTTTAAACTCTTAATCAAGGTGAACTAGCAACTGTGGGGGAAGCTTTGAAATCTTTTCTCCACTTATTTTCTATTCTGCCGAATGATAGTGAAAAAGGAAGAGAGAGATGATTTTGTGTTGTGTGATTATGTGGTTAAAAGGGGAAGTTGACTAGTCTTGGTCACTTAAATATATTTTTAATCAATTATGCAAGCTTCCTGGACACACCAACTAGCCACCTACATTTCTTTTTAACACAAAATTCGGCAATCAATTATTACCAGTAGTGTTTCAAATTTTCATTTCATAGATATATCTATATTCGGCCATTATAGATTTAATAGGTAGTATTTAGATTTTTTTATTTTCATTACGATTCGCTATAACGAGATTAATACATATTACTCGTTTCGAGAATTTTAATAACTTTAACATCCAACAAAACACTATTTACTAATTATTAATTATTATATACTATTATTTAAACTCTGTCCTATTTATTCGAAAGGGTTCGGATTCAATTTGTCGGATAACATATCTCAAGGAAGTCCTGCATATACTACGCATACCACTTAAAATACGAACCACTGAATATTCTCAAGTTACCCGTCTCTGAATTTTGACGAGTCCTACATATAATTATATATTTCCTAGGTTAATAATATAGCTTCGAAACTAAGTTCTGAGGAAATAAATACTCCTTCACATTTTTGGTACCGATATAGCGCTAAAACAGCCAAAAATGAAATTGTGAATCTTTGAATTCTGACAATTCATACATACGTTCATTTATTCCATAGATTAAGAATATCTTCTTCGAATATTTATTTTGAAACAAATAAATATTCCTACATCGTTTCCACACAGTACAACCAGGTTAGGGTCAAATAAAAGTTGCCACTTTCTGAATTCTAAATTGATTTACATAAACTCATTTATGTCGTATATTAATAATACGACTTCATATCTTAAGCTCTCTTCAAGCGATAATTCAGATAAAATTGTTCACTAACAAAAATGAAAAATTTTATTCAAAAATTCTTAATAATCCCAAACGTCAGACATACGGGTTATTATACAAGCTATATCAGATCTTGAAGCTAGATGAGGAGTCATTAAAGGGCTACACAGTCAAATTCATGATTGAAGTTGAGAAGATGCTAAGGTCAAAAGGATTCAAATCTCAAGCCAAGTTATATGCTGCACAGAAGATCAAAAATTATTGCTTGTCCAAAATGATTCCATCATACATCAGGAAAATAAAGAAGATAGATTCATCTCAGCCAATTGATGTGGAAAAAGAAGCAGTAGATCCTGTTGAGCAGGAAGTAATGTTTCAGTCAGCAAAGGCTGAATAGAGAAGGTTGTATGGAGAATCCACTACAACAAAATAATCAGTAACTGAAGAGGTACCAAGGACAACTGTGCATAAAGGTTTAAGCCTAGAAAAAGGTGAAGTTAATACGTCTAAAGACTGAAGACTTAGATAGGTCAAGATAGAAAACTATGTAATATTTGTCCAGTTGAAAGGCATATGTCAAGGCCTATTTGTAGTAATTAGATGACAACTCAACACAATAAAAAAAGAAGTAAATAATAAGTACGTTAACAGGAATCAAGACAAACAAGGTTAATTGGACACAAAGAATCCTAAAAATCAGAAGTATTCCAAAGAAGTTGCTACTTATCACTGGAAGAAGTTCATTAATATGTTCAAGCGTCGGTGAAAAATAAAGAAGTAGTGTTTCAGAAGATTTAGAAGATTTCAAGTGCCTACTACAGAATGTTTCCAAGAAAGAAGATATTGAAGACAAATCAAGAAGCAAGATAGAAGATCACAACTATTAATTTTGAAGAGATGAAGAATATTTATTTAGTATGACACAAATGAACCAGACAGTACATTTGTGTGTAAATTAATTAAATAAATATTTATCACCCAGCTCAAGTGATTTTCAGACAGAAAACAGGAAGACTCAAGTCAAATCAACAAAGATAGTGCAGTGAAGAAACTAAATTAATTCTACTATCAAAAATTTAATTTATCTACTTAAATTAATTCACCTTGAATTAATTTAATTTATAAATTATTTTATTAATAATTTGTGGAATTAATTAAGTTAAAAGAAGATTTAATTTACAATTTAAGAAAGTCTTGTTGTATTTATTTTAAATGATTTACCGAATTATTTCGGTAAGACTTTTTAAAATTCTTACCGAATTAACTCGGTAAGACATTTTAAAAAAAGTCTTACTGAGATAAAAAAAGGTAAGACATTTAAAAGTCTTACCGAGTTATTCCTAGTAAGACATTTTCAAAAGTCTTACTGAGAAAACACATGACTCGCCAAGACTTTTCAAAAGTCTTACCGAGATAAAAAAAAAAGTCTTGCCCAGTAGATTTTAAAAGTCCTACAGGCTTATATTAAAAGGTCTTTTGATTTTTTAATTAAGTCTTATTCAAAAGTCTTGCTGAGCTAAACCTCTATAAATATGAGAATTTTTCTTCATTATTCAAGTGATTGAAAACATTCAAATTTCAGAAATTTATATGCATTATAATATTCACATATTTCTGTGCAAGTTTGGAATATAATTGATTAAACCCGAACATTTCAAGTCGAAATCGTTCTAGATTATTTTATCAGTTATAAACTTTTAATCAGATAATTTTGTAATACTTTTCAAGTTAAAAATTATATTGTATCTGGTCTTAGATTTTAAACGAATAATCACATACATAGGAATTAACTAAAAAAATTAGTAACACTAGATCCCGAAGTGATATCTCTTTAGGATCTACTACAACATTTAGAAATTGGTGAATCGGTAAAGATACATGTACACACAGCTAATTAAATTGACCCTACCAACATAATGAATTCAGTTAAAGTGCAATGACAATGCAATCCTTAATTTATTCTTCGAATTTACTTAATTGCCACTAAGATATAACAAACATTTAAATATATATCATAACTTTATTTTAAGATCATTTAAATAAATAATTTAAAAAAATCATTTAAATAACTTACATTAATGATAATTAATATAATTCTAAAAATTAAAAATAATATTAAAATACGTCAACTAAAAATATACCTAACGTTTTTTAGAACCTTAATAGTATTACATGAAATATACAATTAAATAGTAATTAAAAATTTTAGAAATTGAACATTTTAATTTTTATGAAAAAATAAATTATAATTATTTTAAAAATAAAAACAAAACTCAATTACATTTACAGTATAAAAACAAAACTAAATGTGTACAAAATTTCCACCGCCTCAGATTTCCCTCCCCTCTCCTCGCGAGATATTTGAAATTTTCTCTATCTTCCAAACTATTATTCTGATCTCGAATCACAATGAGATTACAACATTGAGTCAAAAACTTTGTTCTTCATCTCTGTACTATACTATCTTCAAATTTCACGTTTTCTCCGCAATTTCGTAACGTCGAGGCTGGACAAAACAAAGAAGTTGTAAGTTCGATATCATATCTTATGTTTATGAAGTTAATGATGACCAAAATTTGAGTGTGCACATGATTTGTGCAACGAATCGAGAGAAGTTACTGTTTTCGCAAGTTTAATATCATTTTTGAAGTTTTTAATCGTAACATAGTTCAAATTGAGTATATACATTTGAAACACTGCTATTGACTATACTCTTCTTCAGGTTACTGTCGGGGATGATGTGGATTTCGACAAAGTTATATACGTAAGATCTTATTAAAACTCTGCACAATTTGTGTTTTTCTGCGTATTTTTGGCTTGTATTTTTAGCATATCCAAAAATTTTAATCTGCTAATTTATCTAATTTCATGTATTATCCAGTGTCCTCGATCCACAAATCTGACTGCTCTTAGTATTTTTAGAATTGGTTATGGTCGTTTATGCGGTCCTATAGCTACTGTTGTTGTTGTTGAAATGACTTTATTTATTTCCCCCTTAAATGCAGAATGGTGATAAGGTTGTTGCCCGATCACCCGCATGTTATTGATATACTTTACTTATTTTTGAACTTGTTTATGTGTTAAACTTAATTTTATTCTTCTAATAATATACTCCCTCCGTCCCAACCAATTCTTTACACTTTCCTTTTTGGGACGTCCCACCCAATTCTTTACATTACTAAAAATAGTAACTTTTAACAATAAATATATTATTACATCCACTACTTCACTCCACTTTTTCAACACTTTAC
>QRFB01005102.1:26692-41723 GCA_008931105.1 Oenanthe javanica
ACCAAGTTGTCCTTCAAAAGTTGTTGTGTGTCACTACGTTCCTTGATCGAGCATGTCATTTACTGAGGGGTCAGTTCTTTTAGCGAAGTGATAATTGATAGAGGGAGGAGGTACAGAGTACAATGCTTGATAAGGAGACATTCACAGGGCTGAGTGATGTGTGGTATTATACCACCCCTCCGCCATTGACAACCAGGTGGCCCAGTTAGCTGGTTTATGACCAGTCATGTTAGAATTTTCAAACTCTCCAGAAACAGTGAAGCATAATAAATAAGACAAGGTGATTGAATAAGTGTATTGACACACAGCAATATTCATGCAAGGTGTGTTCAAACACGTGTGAAATAATTAGAGAGATATTATTAACACGAAACTTCCAAGGCTTATAAGCAAACAACAAAATGCAAAGATCGCAACAAGCAGTCAGAACCGAGACAATAATATGTGACCAACCTCACGGGGTAGAGCTCGCATAATAGTGAGAGTAGTCATATCAAGAACCACTCTTGTTCCAGCCGTGAGTTTGTCCTTGTCCACCTTACTACGACAGCCAACCACATACCTTGGGCCGCTACTAGCTTTAACTATCACTGCAATTATAATCCATATACATAATAAACCCATGATTAATTACCATAACAAACAAATTAATTAAACACCAACTAGAAATTAAAGACATTACTTACATCGCTCATTATCCAACGGCCGCAACACTTCACCTATNATTGTCCACCTTACTACGACATCCAACCACATACCTTGGCCCACTACTGGCTTTAACTATCACTGCAATTATAATCCATATACATAATAAACCCATGATTAATTACCATAACAAACAAATTAATTAAACACCAACTAGAAATTAAAGACATTACTTACATCGCTCATTATCCAACGGCCGCGACACTTCACCTATGATTTGTCCAACACTCTGTAGTGACTTCAAATCATCTTCGGTCTTAGCATACTCCTTTTTCACAGTACGCAAACTATCTCTCACTACATCACAGTCATAGCCAAAAATGAAAAATAAACTCATTCCCTACAGTTATCGAAAACCACTAGACTCGTATAATTAAACCTCTACACATTAAACCAGAGGGTTTTATTAACTAACAGACATTATCAACAAACTAATCTCTACTAATTTACCAAGGATTCAATTTGTGAATATAATCCAACTAAACATTATATATACGAGTATCAAAATAAAAATACAAAGTAGAATGAATCTACATAACACATAGTATAACAATACAAGGCGATATATGAATATGTATAAGTATGTGTGTGTGTGTATAGGGGGAAAGGGAATTAGGGTTTGGCGAAAGTGGATCTAACCTCCGCGAACACGAGATTCGAGCTCCTTGTGTTGGAGTAACTTTTTCCGGTAATCGACGGTTCCGACACGGCGGCGAACGGCGTCTTCAGTCTCGCCTGACATTTGTGATGTGTGATTTTCAGATTAGAGAATGGAGATGAGAGGCAAAGTTGAATATAAAACACAAATTCCCAACTTGTCTAACAAGATAGTGCACTGATACGTGGCCGTTTGGGGTTTCTTAAACTGAAAATAAGTAACTTATTTTATTTTCATTTTTTACATATTTTCATGTTTTTTTTAAAGATAAATATTTATTTTAGAATTTCAAAACCAAATATTATTTTCAAAATAAAAAATAAGTTACTTATTTTCAGAAAAAGTACATACATCCCTACTTTTTTCCGGAAATAAGGGCTTATTTCCGGAAATAAGCTGCAGCTAAACAGCCCCTATGCTTATTTATTTAAACGGGTGTTGAGTTGGGTTTGGGTTTTCTTAACGGGTTAATTTTTATTTTATTTTTGTCAATTAACTGGTTAAATATTAATATTAATATTATTTTTTTGACAGATTATTAATATTAATATTAAATTTTTAACAAATGAGGTTTTTTTAATATTTTTAATATATATATATATTATTTATTTATTTTTTGACGTATTAGTTAGTTTATATTATAAAATTAATTTAAATAAGTTGTATTTTAGGAATTTTGGATGTATCTTTTTATGTAATTCTCGATATGTGTGTGTGTGGAATTCACGATATAGTTATATAAAGACTTCTTGATATGATTCAAATTATTTTCTTTATGTCAACAAATCTGAACCAATTTGTTTTAAAATTAAAAATTCAGTGTGTGATGTTTTTGTACATTTTATTCAATTATTGTGACTTCACGATATAAAATAACTTTTGTTAAATAGAGTTTTCGATGTAGTTGTCATTTTTTCACACTTCACGATACAGTTTCGTATGTAGAGTTGTTGATATATATAGTTCTTGACACAATTTATTTTTAAATTTTCGAATATTATTGTTGATAGTTCTTGCCATGCCATCGAACACTCTAGAGTTCTATTTGCAAGACCAACACTCTACCTTGATATATTGGAAATTTTCTGAGCAACTGCAACTGTTATTTTCCAGAACAATGTCAATATTTGTAGAAGGGGAGGAGGTTATATACAAATATCAAAACTTTTTGTTTGTTTTAATATTTGTTCTTGATGTTTGAGTGTTTGAGAGAATATGAATAAACAACAATGAAACTGAAAATAAATTGAACAAAGAGATTTTAAAATTACTGATGGATTGGTTTTCCATCAATGTATATTTTTGCTCAAAGTTCCTAGGTTAATAAAAACCTAACTTCGTTTTTACAAGGTTAGAAAATAAATCAACTGTTCTTACAAAGTGCTCTAAGGCTGAACAGTTGATTCAAGAAATATTGTCTAACTTGTTACTTTTTAACAATGCTACCACACTTGTTTTTATATACTACAAATGTGTTTTTACAATACCTATTCTAGGATTATTTCTATCATATCTTTCCTTTTACCTTTTTATATTTTAGAAAAAGGTTTGAAAGACAACTTCAGTTTGAGTCATCATAGACTGTCTTCCATAGGTGTTCTTTTATCCTTTGGATCTTCAACAGATAGTCTTTCTGTGTTGTCTCGATCAATTGATAATTTGCTGTTAAGCATATCAATTGATCCTTCCTTTTATCAACTGATATTCTTCTTCAATTCATCTTTATATCCATCGACTAATAAATAGTGATTTATCAATTGATAGATGTTATCAATCGATATATCAATCGATGGATCTTCACATCAGTTGATGATCTTCAATACTTGATTTGGTTTCTTTAATTGATCTTCTATCCATCGATGTTTCAATATCAACTGATCATCATTCACTTGTATAATTTTCTGTCTTCAAATAATTACAATTTGACAGTCTAAGTTACACATCTGTGGATGACCTATAGTAATCGACTCTAACATCAACTGATGAGAATAATATCAATTAACTTACACCTTATCGATTGAAATAGACTAAGTACACATATGCTACAATCCAAATTATCAGTTGATTCACATAAACATTTCAATGATAAATGGTTTCCTGATCAATTGATATTTATATTTTCCATATCAATTAATCAGTTACATTAATTAAAATTTCTATAATTCTAAGATTAAAGTTATCATCAAATTACATGTAGATTCCTAACAATCTCCCCCTATTTGTGTTTGTGACATGAACAAGCATAAATCTACTTGATGATAACAAAACCCTTAATTATTTTCATTTAGATAGAATCAAGAAATTTAAATAGCACTTTGAATTTTGGAAGTACCAGTTGGTGAATAATTTCTGCAAACAACTTCAATGTCTTCATGATCTTCATAATCCAATTACCTCTTCTTCTTTCTCTTCTCAGCATTTTCCTTTAGTTGTCTCATGAAAGAACTCCTCAAAATTGTTTCATCTCTATCAGTCTCTCTAAGTTGCCTCATTAGGTAGTGAATTTCTTCATCTGTGATTTTGTCCAGATATTTACAGATATCAAAGAACTTTGTGTTGACCTCCACATCTGTAAAAATCATGGCATATTTTGGCTCCAACACCACCTTTTTTACTTGAGACTTCCATAGCTTAAGGGGTGAATCAGGTTCAGCTTCTGCCTTTGATCTCCTTAGCTTTGAGATTTGATGTTGAATTTCCTGAGCAACTGTTGAATTGAGTTTGTACTTTCTGTTGAGTAGAGGTAGAATGGTCTTCAGAACATTGTAACTTTGCTTCATTATCACCTTTATTGAATAAGTGATTTTTGCTCCATTTTCATACTCCAACCTCATTGATTCTTCTTAGTTAGAGGTTGCAGGGTGAGTTCTTACTCCTATCAACCCTTTTTCACTTATCACTGATATCCCTTTCATGTCATATCCTTCAATTGTCACCTCCTCCTTGATTTCTTCTTATTTAATTTGGAGATTTTCTTGAATCACTTTTTCTTGAGTAGAACTTGACCTTTTCTTGGCCATGGCTATTTTCCTCTTTTTCCTTAGAGGTTGTTCTACTAATTGATCTTCCATATTCCATTGAATTCCATTTGCCTTGCAATTTCTTCATTATTCTTTTCTCTTCTTGCAGTATCTGAAATTCCTGATGAAATGGCTCCTTGAAGAAGCTTCTGACCAATTGACTCCTTCTTTTTCTTTTCTTCTTCAATCATTATGGTTTTACCCTTTTTCTTCTCTTCAATTAGAAAGGCTTCTGCATTTAAATTGCTTTCTTTGGCAGCCTTCTTTGCATTTTCATTTACCATTCTTGTCTGAGCAATGAACTCATCCAAGTTTCCTTTTTCTGCTGCCTCTGTCACCAATTCAGTGTTCTTCCTTAGATCTTCAATTCTTTTCCTTTCTCTCTCAATTATTGATTGAGTTTCTCTTTCCCTAGAAATTTTTCTAGCTTCTAGATTATCTTCGAACTTCTTTAAATCCTTCTTTTTTTGTTCTAAGTCATCCTTGGGTGACTTAGATGACTTTGAAGATTGTTTATCCCTGTTGCTCCCATTTTTAGTAATCCCTTTTGTTGCAATACCCCCAATGCCACTTGTTGTACCAGCACCAGACCCACCAACACCACCACTGCCTTTGCCATCACCATCCTCAAGAATTGGATTCTCATTTGAGCACCTGCATATATATATATAGAGAGAGATCTACTCCAATGATAATACTCTTATAATCAGATCTAAGAACTCAAAGTAGAATCACTAAATTTAAACTCAAATCACTAAATTTAATACACATGTAGATATATATTTTATAATTCTATATATCATTTAAACAAAAGTATAATGCTACCACTATTACTACATCATCAATTGCCATTACTACACCATCACCGCCAACAACTACAATCATTACCACAATTACTAATTCGTAACCATGTAGAGATTTATAGAGCTTGCATAGTGATCTTCTCCAAGTGCAATTAGAAAGATGCTTCCAAGCTTGAAACTTCGTCAATTTATCCTCCCAAGCTACATTTTCTAGGCTCACCACAATTTTAACACCCAGCTTCTACTTGAGTCCAAGTGTGCATATCTGTGCAAAGCATTTCTTCAAATTCTTCTCACGAACCATCGACCATTTT
This sequence comes from Oenanthe javanica, assembly GCA_008931105.1. Classification (NCBI taxonomy): domain Eukaryota; kingdom Viridiplantae; phylum Streptophyta; class Magnoliopsida; order Apiales; family Apiaceae; genus Oenanthe; species Oenanthe javanica. The sequence continues at coordinate 32,193 of QRFB01005102.1, forward strand.
TTGATTATTAAGCACATATAGACCTGTGCCTACACACTTCTCATTTCCATGACTAGGTCGACTTAGCAAGCCATACATAAGTGAACTTGCAGTCCTAACTAAGATAAATAAAGGAAGCCAAACCTGACTCAGATATCATGTATCAACCCTTCTTTTAATCACCTCACAAAAAGCACGAAACATCTGATGAGAAAAACTGCAAGTAACCAGTCATCATGGCAAATAATATCCCTTAGGTATTTTCGAGTACATATTTGGTTAGTGATCCTGGTCTAACTAGTCTTAGTTATTTATTTAGTACACTTTGATTGGAATCAAAATCAAACATTGGATTAAATTACCAGGATATAATATTGCTGGAATGCTGGTCTGGTAGTAAAAGTTGGCAGCCAATTCAATGATCTAAAGCAAGGGGATAAGCATACAGAAACATATGCGAGTTTGTACTACACAATCTGCTTTATTGACAGCATACACTGCTATATATTATGGAGAAACTGTTGGCTTCGAAACTTAAAATGCGACTTTTGTCAAGGCTGCTGCCTGCTAGTCCACCACTTGTGATTGAGACTGAGCATGAAGGTCCTGAAAGGTCTGGCTTTTCAGCCAATAAATCTATCCATGTTCTTGGTGGAGCAAGGGAAGTAAGTAGGGCTGAGCATTCGATTCGGATAACCGAATACCGAACCGCAATAACCGAAATATTTCGGTTCGGTTAACCGAACCGAAATATTTCGGTTATAATATTTTCTGTTATTCGGTATTTCGGTTATTTCGGGTTTTTACCTGAAATACCCGAAATAACCGAATTTACCGAAATATATAATAAATAATTAAATTTAATATTATATATATATATAATATTATTATTATTATTATAAATTTAATTTAATTAATCATTTAAATTTTAACCTACTTCAGTTATCATTAATTCATTACCCCCTTTGNAGAAAATAGAAATTACCTTAATCAATTAATCATCTAAAGTAGTGAAATACTGAAATAGCAGTGTAGCACCCTGCACCGATTGAGTTGTGAGTTTATGACCGATTGTTGAACTAGCCCTAGATACTAGATAGTAGATACTCGATACTCGATAGTCTGATAGAGTGATAGATACAAAGGGGGTAATGAATTAATGATAACTGAAGTAGGTTAAAATTTAAATGATTAATTAAATTAAATTTATAATAATAATAATAATATTNGGTCTGGTAGTAAAAGTTGGCAGCCAATTCAATGATCTAAAGCAAGGGGATAAGCATACAGAAACATATGCGAGTTTGTACTACACAATCTGCTTTATTGACAGCATACACTGCTATATATTATGGAGAAACTGTTGGCTTCGAAACTTAAAATGCGACTTTTGTCAAGGCTGCTGCCTGCTAGTCCACCACTTGTGATTGAGACTGAGCATGAAGGTCCTGAAAGGTCTGGCTTTTCAGCCAATAAATCTATCCATGTTCTTGGTGGAGCAAGGGAAGTTAGATCCCTAGTGATTGAGGTAACTATATTGTGGTCAATTTTTATTTCCTGATGATTGCCAATTTAAAATTACAAGTATCATACTAGTTTTAAGGATAGTGAATAAGTTTGTTGCCCCACAAATCAATCAGAATTTATAATGCCATGCATCTTGCTAAACCCAGTGCTTCAAGAATTGCAGCTAATATACATCTAGCACAGGGCAAGCTAGAGTGCGAAAAGGCCTGTGCGCTAATTAATATGGCGATTGACTGCACTGATGAGAACTTTAAAGATTGTCTACAGTTTGCTATATAGCTTTTGGCCAACTAGTTTGCTTCACAGTTACACCTAAAGTAAGTATGATAACCAACTCTAAGCCAGCCAACGTGAAAATGTCTCGATCTGGAGCCATATTATTATATTGGACTATCTTATATTATGAGAGATCCATAATTAATAATCTTCATGATAATCATAAATGTATCCAAAATATTAGTGGGTTTCTACGATTAAGAGTTCTATATCTTCATAAATAATAATAATATAATCTTATTATTATTATTTATTATATTAACAATAATTTTCTATGATTAATATATGTAAGTGATTTTAGAATGGTATATTTATAATTAATATAATTCTAAAAATTAAAAATAATATTAAAATACGTTAACTAAAAATATGCCTAACGTTTTTTAGAACCTTAATAGTATTACATGAAATATACAATTAAATAGTAATTAAAAAATTTAGAAATTGAACATTTTAATTTTTATGAAAAAAATAAATTATAATTATTTTAAAAATAAAAACAAAACTCAATTACATTTACAGTAAAAAAAACTAAATGTCTACAAAATTTTCACCGCCTCAGATTTCCCTCCCCCCTCGAGATTTTTAAAATTTTCTCTGTTTTCCAAACTATTATTCTGATCTCCAATCACAATGAGATTACAACATCGAGTCAAAAACTTTGTTCTTCATCTCTGTACTATACTATTTTCAAATTTCACATTTTCTCTGCAATTTCGTAATGTTGAGACTGGACAGAACAAAAAAGTTGTAAGTTCGACATCATATCTTATGTTTATGAACTTAATGATGACCAAAATTTGAGTGTGCACATGATTTGTGTAACGAATCGAGAGAAGTTACTATTGTCACAAGTTTAATATCATTTTTGAAGTTTTTAATCGTAACATAATTTAAATTGAGTATATACATTTGAAACACCGCTATTGACTATACTTCTTCTTCAGGTTAGTGTCGAGGATGATGTGGATTTCGACAAAGTTATATACGTAAGATCATATTAAAACTCCGCATAATTTATGTTTTTTTGCGTATTTTTGGCTTGTGTTTCTAGCATATTCGGGAATTTTGATCTGCAAATTTATCTAATTTCATGTATTATCCAGTGTCCTTAATCAGTGTTATGCTGCACAAATCTGACTACTCTTAGTATTTTTAGAATTGGTTATGGTCGTTTATGCGGTCCTATAACTACTGTTGTTGTTGAAATGACTTTATTTATTTCCCCCTTAAATGCAGAATGGTGATAAGGTTATTACCCCGATCACCCGCATGTTATTGGTATACTTTACTTGTTTTTGAACTTGTTTATGTGTTAAACTTAATTTTATTCTTCTAATAATATATATTTTTCCATCTTTTTTCTTCTTTAACTTGTTAACAACAAGGATGTATGGAAAGTTGCGGTTGAACAAAAAAGAAGATGTATTCATCATTACAGAACTTGAAAATATAATTGTATCCGGTCTTAGATTTTAAACGAATAATCACATACACAGGAATTAACTAAAAAAATAGTAACACTAGATCCCGATTCAAGATAAATTCATGAGGAAGTGGTATCATCTATTCCAGCGTTTAGAAATTGGTTAATACATGTACACACAGCTAATTAAATTGACCCTACCAACATAATGAATTCAGTTAAAGTGCAATGACAATGCAATCCTTAATTTATTCTTCGAATTTACTTAATTGCCCCCTAAGATATAACAAACATTTAAATATCTATCATAACTTTATTTTAAGATCATTTAAATAAATAATTTTAAAAAAAATCATTTAAATAACTTTTTAATTTATCAAAACATATATTAATTATTTATATTAAGAAAATTTAATAAATTCAAATATAATAATATTATTTTATCTCTATTTTTCTCCAAAATGTTACGTCTCATTTTTTAATCATTATAATTTTCATTGTATTGAGTGTTCTAAAAAATGTACTGGGCGTGGTCTTACGGCGATTATGCACTACACTGGGAATCAACAACCCCTGATTCGGCCCTAAGCGGAAAATTAAGCACTTTTATATAAAAACTGGTTAAAATTAAAATTAAAATTAGGCGGTCTTAATGGTCAAAATCTAAATTAGGTATTTTTTTTATAATCGGTTAAAATTGATATTTACTAGTCAAAGTCAGAATTTTTTAATTTTAATATATATAAATATTTTAATTCTTAATTCTCAATTTATATATTATGCACTTAATTATTTATATATATTTATATTGAATCAAAACTACTGATAATATATTCTTCTTATTATTATTTATTATATTAACCATAATTTTCTATGATTAATATATGTAAGTGATTTTAGAATGGTATATTTATAAATAATATAATTCTAAAAATTAAAAATAATATTAAAATACGTCAACTAAAAATATACCTAAGGTTTTTTATAACCTTAATAGTATTACATGAAATATACAATTAAATAGTAATTAAAAAAATTTGAAATTGAACATTTTAATTTTTATGAAATAAATAAATTATAATTATTTTAAAAATAAAAACAAAACTCAATTACATTTATAGTAAAAAAAACTAAATGTTTACAAAATTTTCACCGCCTCAGATTTCCCTCCCCCCTCCTCGCGAGATATTTGAAATTTTCTCTGTCTTTCAAACTATTATTCTGATCTTCAATCACAATGAGATTACAACATCGAGTCAAAAACTTTGTTCTTCATCTCTGTACTATAATATCTTCAAATTTCACGTTTTCTCCGCAATTTCGTAACGTCGAGGCTGGATAGAACAAAGAAGTTGCAAGTTCGATATCATATCTTATGTTTATCAACTTAATGATGACCAAAATTTGAGTGTGCACATGATTTGTGTAACAAATCAAGAGAAGTTACTATTGTCGCAAGTTTAATATCATTTTTGAAGTTTTTAATCGTAACATAGTTCAAATTGAGTATATACATTTGAAACACCGCTCTTGACTATACTTCTTCTTCAGGTTACTCTCGAGGATGATGTGGATTTCGACAAAGTTATATACGTAAGATCATATTAAAACTCTACACAATTTGTGTTTTTCTGCGTATTTTTGGCTTGTGTTTTTAGCATATCTGGAAATTTTGATCTACTAATTTATCTAATTTCATGTATTATCCAGTGTCCTCGATCAGTGTTATGCTGCACAAATCTGACTGCTCTTAGTATTTTTAGAATTGGTTATGGTCGTTTATGCGGTCCTATATGCTCTTAGTTATATACGTAAGATCATATTAAAACTCTACACAATTTGTGTTTTTCTGCATATTTTTGCTTGTGTTTTTAGCACACCCGGAAATTTTGATCTGCTAATTTATCTAATTTCATGTATTATCCAGTGTCCTCGATTATGTCCTCGATTAGTGTTATGCTGCACAAATCTGACTGCTCTTAGTATTTTTAGAATTGGTTATGGTCGTTTATGCGGTCCTATAGCTACTGTTGTTGTTGAAATGACTATATTTATTTCCCCTTAAATGCAGAATGGTGATAAGGTTGTTGCCCCGATCACCCGCATGTTATTGGTATACTTTACTGATAATATAACTTGTTCATGTGTTAAACTTAATTTTATTCTTCTAATAATATATATCTTATGATGTTAGGCTGGACTTCAAGCCGAAGCAAAAAGAAGGAATATTAAGAAATATACGGATTTGACAAATATGGTGGATATTAAGAAGATGTATACAAGTTTGACCACACACAAAACGAACTGAGGCTTCCTCGTAACAGCTCATTCTACCCCAGCTCAACCTGAACCTGTACAGCAACCAGTTGTCCCCCCTATCAAACTTCCATCAATCTTAGCCATGAGCCTACTCGACTACAACAATTTCTTCACAAGTTCTTTCTCCACTGCCTTGGCATTCACCGATTCCAACTTGGATAGAAGAGCAACATACCTAGTGTTGTATACCCAACATAATGAAGTTGATCTCATTAGTATTTTCAAAGTATGTATTTTATTAATAGCATGTCTTAAATTTCTTAAACTGGCTTTGCGGCTAATGCACCATTTTCAGTTAGGGATCGCCACTTCCAGGGCCTTAGAAGACACTGTTATCCATAACCTGGATAGCCTTTTGAGATAGAAGACCATAGTTGTTCCATTTTGAGTTCATTGTCATTTTCTCTTTTAATTACCTTTAGAATTTGAATCAGCCATTTCCTTTTACCTGGATAGCCGTTAGAGATACCCATTTTGCTAAGTCGTTGCTTTCCAATAACCGTAGCTAAGAACTTTTGGTTATCATCTGGTTCGCTTCAGCCTGGCAGAGAAAGCCTTTTTCTCTAGCATAGCTATTTTATAATTACAAGCCAGGAGGGTTTCTAGTTCATACTCTCTTGCCGCCACCTGCCAGACACTGTAACTAGCGATGATCTGCTTCATTTATAGCATTTTATAATCTTTCACCATTTAATATACTAACAATTGAAACTTTTATTAGGATCGGTCCGAGCACAGTCTAAATTGTCATTTGAACAAGCACTGGACAACACAGCCTCCGTGACACGATACCTTCAACCTAACTTGGACAACTGTATGTTCGGGCTGATTTGCAAAAAGTATTTTTACCTTGCAACCAAGGGAAATTGTAGAGCAGTTATGGGGCATTCTGATNGGCAGTTATCGGGCATTCTGATCATACTGGATTAACTGCTGCAATAATCATACAAGGGGTAAACTCAACTACTATTCAGTAAGCATATGTTCTGTTATCTAGCACCTATTATTAGTGTTTTATATATCAGGAAGCAGATGTTATTCACGTGACGAAGACTGAAGTAACAGATGAACTTAGCTTTATTGTAATGGGATATGGAATCTGGGACTACTTGAATGATCAAGCAGTTGTGGAACTTGTAGATGGTCAAGAGAATAAGGTACGAATTTGTTTAAAACAAGTAAATATTTGTCCAGGAACTAATGTAATACACGGATTGTTAGTAACCGCTTCAATCACTTAGTTTGCATGTGTAGATATATGTGCAACCATCATACGCATCATGCATGGTTCTGAGAAAACATAACTACTTAAACGACTTTCTTCTGTAGGAGTTATTGTACTGCCTAATTATCAAAGCAGAAATATGAAATTAGCAACTTACTCAGATCAGCTGTCTTCTTATCATCTGATATAGCCATTTGCAACTCATGCTTTAATTACTTGCATAACTGAAAACGTGATGAAAATATTATTTAACAGCCAATGCATTATTCAGCTATTAAGATCTAAATAACTTGATTCATTCAAGAATATAATTGTATGTCCACTTGATTCTTTGCTTTATTTACTGCAGATTTCTTCTGCTCAGAGAATAGTTGACCATGCAGCCGCCAAAGCACCTAATGACCAACAAGTTACCCTGGCAGCAACAATAATATTTTTCACAAACATTTAAGTATCAGAGGCTACATAAAACAATAACATGTGATATAAATTGACTTCCTTACAACTTGTAAGGAATAATGGCATGCGGGACACTAATTTTGCACTTCAAGCCCAATGTGTGAACTTAGAAATTACCTTGTGGATAGTTGATAAAAAGATTTCCATCTTGTCTTGCTGTATACCTGATGGCCTTGGCTTTTCATTAATTTCTATTTTTTTTACTACTTCCATTGCAGGTCTGATTTTCTGTTCAGAAACTTTTTTTTAACTACTTTCATTGCTGGCCTGGTTTTCTTTTTAGAGATGCAGAGAACTGGCTGTTACCAGAGACATTGCTTCTCTCTGAAGATATTGATGAGTTGCTGGTTTTGTGATGCCTCCTAAAATTCACAAAGTACAAAGTTCAAGTAATAACTTGAAACTTAATCCTAATTAAGTAAAATCTAAGTCAAGTCGAATAGATTAATAGAATATTTGAATATTATATAACATCTTATCAATAACAACCGACAACAAGTGGTGTTTTAATCCTCTAATTGTCATAGTTCCTCCGAACAAGATCAAGATTAAAGTCAAAGACAACCTTCAGAGCCACACACACAAGATATGATTATGCAATTAATCAATGATACGATGATACCTAACTTATTCGGAATGATCTATGGACTTTTGTGATTCATCCTATAGCAAAGTGATGGAATATTAATTACAGATGAAATAATAGGGAATTTTGTTGTACCTGAATTTTGTGCTTTGAACCATCATAATGATTCCGAGTTTCTTCTTTAATTGGGAGACATGGAACACATTAAGTATGGTACCTACAGGATGTGCTAATTTATAAGCAACTGCGCCAGCCCTGGCCAACACTTATATGGGCCGTAGAATTTTGCAGAAAGGTTTTGATTGTATCTTGTGCAGGGGGACTGTTGCCTACATGGCTGCAACTTCAGAAAAGCTTCATCACCTACATTAAACTCTCTATCAGTTCTGTGTTTGTCAGCATAAAACTCCATCCTTTCTTGTGCCTTCACCAAGTTGTCCTTCAAAAGTTGTTGTGTGTCACTACGTTACTTGATCGAGCATGTCATTTACTGAGGGGTCAGTTCTTTTAGCGAAGTGATAATTGATAGAGGGAGGAGGTACAGAGTACAATGCTTGATAAGGAGACATTCACAGGGCTGAGTGATGTGTGGTATTATACCACCCCTCCGCCATTGACAACCAGGTGGCCCAGTTAGCTGNGGAGGTACAGAGTACAATGCTTGATAAGGAGACATTCACAGGGCTGAGTGATGTGTGGTATTATACCACCCCTCCGCCATTGACAACCAGGTGGCCCAGTAAGCTGATTTATTACCAGTCATGTTAGAATTTTCAAACTCTCCAGAAACAGTGAAGCATAATAAATAAGACAAGGTGATTGAATAAGTGTATTGACACACAGCAATATTAACGCAAGGTGTGTTCAAACACGTGTTAAATAATTAGAGAGGTATTGGCTAGTGTTAACAAATAAAAGTGCTACATCCAGGGGCGGATGTATAGTGTTCTGAGTGGTTGGTCAGGACCCCACTCAGGTTGAGTTTTTAAGATCAAAAAATTAAGTTAAGTGTAGAAATTTATTGTAAAAAATAAAGTGAACCCACTCAAAAGAAATTAAGAACCCATTACCAAACATTTCCCTTATCAATCTCGCACTCTCGCCGATGTATTTATCAATTATGGCACTTGAAACAATTGCCATAGAGAAAAGTTATTAACCTATAAACGATTTCTGGAACATAAGTTAAAAGGAATTGGAAGTAGCAACAAAATATAGTGGTCTAACCTTTAGGAAATTAGCATCTATATTGCTAGCAATTGCTCTAGCTAATAGTGTCTTGCCTGTTCCGGGTGGTCCATAGAGAAGCACACCCTAACATATGAAGAAGAGTTTCACTAAGTCAAAATTTGCATTCAAATGAAGCTGAAGCAGAAATGCATTACTTTAAAATATTTAGCCAAAAAAAAATTATTACATTAGTAGTGTTCATACATAACTTACCTTGGGAGGTTTAATGCCAACCCTTAAGAATAGCTCTGGGTTCATCAAAGGCAGTTCTATAGATTCCCTCAGTTCCCGGATCTGATCCGAGAGACCTCCAACAGCTGAATAGCTCACATTTCCAGGATCCTCATGAAGCATGTATACACAACCGGATCGACCTGACAAACAAGGAATATTATTAACACGAAACTTTCAAGGTTTATAAGCAAACAACAAAATGCAAAAATCGCAACAAGCAGTCAGAACCGAGACAATAATATGTGACCAACCTCACGGGGTAGAGCTCGC